>JAOEGS010017632.1:0-50184 GCA_025447755.1 Corythornis vintsioides
TATCATGGGCCCACCGAGCTAGAAAGAGTTCACCTTTATGTTCCCAGTCTAAGTCTGTTTGGAACACTTTAGCATGACGATCCCCTTGCTGGTTGTTTTGATGTTCCTCGGTGGCTCTACTCTTAAGTATGTGGGCATCCATCTGACGAACTTTTACAGCTAGTTTCTCTATCTGAGCAGCAATGTCTTGCCACAGTGTGGGTGCCCAAATGGGTTTCCCTCTGCATTGCCAGTTATTCTGTTTCCACTGTTTTAACCATTCCCACAAAGCATTGGCTGCCATCCATGAGTTGGTGTAGAGATAGAGCACTGGCCACTTTTCTTGTTCAGCAATGTCTAAGGCCAGTTGGATGGCTTTTATCTCTGCAACCTGACTTGATTCACTTTTTCCCTCAGCTGCTTCTGCTACTCTTCATGTGGGACTCCAAACAGCAGCTTTCCACTTCCGACGGTTTCCTACAAGACGGCAAGATCCATCAGTAAACAGAGCATATTGCTTATCAGTATCTGATAACTGATGATATGATGGGGCTTCTTCCGCATGTATCACCACCTGTTCTGGTGGCATTCCAAAGTCTTTACCTTCTGGCCAATCCATGATCACTTCTAAGATTCTTGGATGATTGAGATTCCCTGTTTGAGCTCTCTGTGATTAATGCAGCCCACTTACTCCAAGTTGCATCAGTGGCATGATGCGTGGAAGGGAACTTACCCTTGAACATCCAGTTTAGGACTGGTAACTGCGGTGCTAGGAGGAGCTGGGCTTCAGTGCCAATCACTTCTGAAGCAGCTCGAACTCCTTCATATGAGGCCAATATTTCTTTTTCAGTTGGAGTATACTTGGCCTCGGAGCCTTTGTACCCTCGGCTCCAAAATCCTAGGGGTCGACCTCGAGTTTCTCCTGGTGCTTTCTGCCAGAGGCTCCAGGTAGGACCGTTGTCCCCGGCTGTGGTTTAGAGCACATTTTTAATGTCCCGCCCTGTTCGCACTGGCCCAAGGGCTACTGCATGTACAATCTCTCGTTTGATCTCTTCAAAGGCCTTTTTTTGTTCAGGACCCCAGTAAAAATTGTTTTTCTTTTGAGTCACTTCATAGAGAGGTTTTACAGTCTGACTGTAACCAGTAATATGCATTCTCCAGAAACTCACAGCACCTAAGAAGGATTGTGTTTCCTTTTTGTTGATGGGGACATTGCTGTTATTTTGTTAACCACCTCCATTGGGATCTGGCGACACCCATCTTGCCATTTGATTCCCAAAAACTGGATTTCTTGTGCAGGTCCCTTGACCTTGCTTCTTTTTATGGCAAAACCAGCATCTAGAAGAATTGCAGAAGAGTGTGTTCAGCAGGTCAATGGAGGTTCTCCTCCCCTTCTACTCTGTCCTAGTGAGACCACATCTGGAGTACTGTGTCCAGTTCTGGTCTTCCTAGTTCAAAAGAAACAGGGAAGTACTAGAGAGAGTCCAACAGAGACTACAGGAATTATGAATGGACTGAAAGATCTCTTATGAGGAAAGGCTGAGAACCATGGGACTGTTTAGTCTGGAGAAGAGAAGCCTGAGAGGGAATCTTATTAATGTTTACAAATATCTCAAGGGTGGGTGTGAAGTAGAAGGGGCCAGGATCTTTTTAGTTGTCCTGTGATAGGATGAAGGACAATGGTCACAAACTGGGACATGGGAAGTTCCACCTCAACATGAGGAAAACTTCATTGTGAGAGTGACAGAGCCTGGAACAGGCTGCCCAGAGAGGTTGTGGAGTCTCCTTCTCTATAGACTTTCAAGACCCACCTGGGTCTGGTTCCTGTGTGTCCTGCCCTGGGTAATCCTGTTTTGCAGGGGTTGGACTTAATGATCTCCAGATGCCCCTTCCAACCTGTGCCATTCTGTGATTCTATGAAGTGTTCTTAAGTGATGCCATGGTCTCTCCTGTACTGAAGGCAACAGTAACTACATCATGAGCGTCTCTTACTAATTCTTACTCTCTTATGTCAGCAGTTATGTCCCCTTGCTTCATGGAAAGCAGTTTTGTTGCCATGTCAATTCCATCCAATATCCATTGATTCAGATGACTCAGAAATCCCAAGGGCCTCATAATTATGAATGAGGGGAGCATGATTCAGAGGCTATATTCTACCTCATTCCACCACTTGTGGTATTTCTCGGATTCATTTCTTATTTTTTCTCTATGTATTGATAGCAAACAGTAGTTTTTAATTTTTTTTCTGGTAATGAAGAGGTTAATTTTTTTTTTCTTTACAATTGCCAGCTCTTATAGCTGAAGGGAAACAATAGCATGGCCTCCTTTTGGAATTGCTTTGATAGGTGGAATGTGTCCTAGGAGGTTTTTGCAGATCATGATCAATTAAATTGTTGCCATCAATGCCTGGATTAAGTTTTGCAAGGAGGGCTCAGAGAGAAAAAAAGTCAAGAGGAATCATAAGGAAAAGAAATTTCTTTTGTATGAAGAGACGTTTAAGTTGCAGATACTGGTTTAAATGCTGTCAGTTTACATTGAATATAATGTTTGTCACTGGATGCTTATAAAAGAATAGGTTCAGAAACAAAGCTGGCCACAATGTAGCAGTGGTTGTAGAGTGTTAGCAGTGTCAGTGTAATCCAGTAGTACAAAAGCATCCTTGACTTTTGCTCATGCTGATCGACTGCATGCGTTTTGAGGCTCTGTCATTGGTGTGCGCCTGGCACACAGTGTAGTTGCCATAGTATCTCTGAGGTGCCATCTTGGAGTCCTCAAATTCCATCCTTGCCTATGAGCATTTTGTTCCCACCGAGTAGCTCGGGTACAGCAGTTGTAGGTGTCCTGGTCCTAGGGATCTTCTGAAGGTGTTGTTTCACTTGGGTGGATTTAGCTCCTGGAACTGTCTGTCACCTTTTAACCTAGCACTTCTGGAATCTGTTTGACTTTTAAAAATGTAACTCATCTATCTGTTGTTCTGCTGCAGTTCTCTTTGCAGCTCCTGATGGCTTGGAGTAAAATGGTATCAGCTCTGTGCTCTGATCCCTGAGATAGTACTTCATGCATCCAAATGCTCTGTATCCACTTCATTGCCTAAGCAGATTTCACAATTTTTTGGCCATGCTTGAAGAACAAAGAATTATTCCTGTTGTCCTTTATAGCTGAGGAAACAAGCACAAATGGGTCAACTGATTCCATAATTTTGCATGTGACAGCAGCAGAGATGGTTAGCAAAAATTTGACATCTTGTCTCTTAATCCAACATCTTCCTCACTAGTTTAGAGCTGCTTGACTTCTCACCTTAACAGGGTGGGTTAATTCTGTCTTTCTCATTGTGACTTGGTAGAGATTTGCACCAAACTGGCTATTATCAGCTCATAAATGTAGCTTGCCACTTAGGACTTACTCTGTCAGATAAGAATAGACAATTATCAATGGGTATCTGTAACATCACTGTGTTTCTAGGTGTCTGTGAATAATTCCTTGAAGGCTCAGGTATTTGTTTACAAAGTCAATCCAGTGTGGGCATTTGTTACATTGCTTCTTATAATCTTCCTTGATGTAAAGCTATTAAAGATACTAAACCCTTTTCAATCTCCTTGGTATTAGAAGAACTTATTGTGATTGCTCACTGATTGCTCTTTAGCACTGCTGCTATCCAGCAAGTGCAACAGAAGCATAAACTGGTTGGGTCAGTCAGCTGGAAGCTTGATCTTTCCCTAAACGTTAAAAGATCCATAGCAATGTGTATGTACATTAGGTTTTGGGCTTGTTTTGTTTTTGGAGAAGGCTGGAGGGTGTTGATTGAGTGTTCTGTTCTAGGTAATCAGGAAACATAACATTGTGCTTTGAAATGTATCAGCTGCATTTTTTTCTGGACCGTTTAGATGTTACTAGGCAGTGTGAATATGGCAACTTCAGCTCAGCCTGTGCAAGCTCTCGGGACTGGGGATGTTATTTAAAGCAGACTGTCTGCATTACAGTGCATGGAGAACTGCATTGTTATCTAGGCTAGTAAGTTTCAAGATACTTTGTGCTTGTCAATATGTGTGGATATTGCACAAACGTTTTGGATCTGGTTTGTGAAATGGAAAGAAATTAATCGCTGGGACAAGATGATAGCTTGCTGTCACTTCACAAGGCTCTCAAGGCTAAGAAAAAAACTGCACTGTTGTCTTTGATATGCAACCTCTTGTTTAAAACAGTATGATTAATAGGATACCAGCTTTGGAAAAAAAACCAAACCAAAACGAACAAACGAATAGCACACCAAAACAACAACATGATGACACCAGGAAATGTATCATAACTAAACAATTTTTATTTTCATACTAGCTCATCTGGAAGAAAAAGAGTGGATTAGCATTGACAGAAAGTTGCAGAAATATGACAATACAGAAAAGAACCATTGTGGATTTTTCCAGTAATGGTAATGGTGTAATGGTATTATTAATGGTAATGGTAAAATTCTGGCAGTAATGGTTCTGTGTTTGCCAGAATACTCTGGGACTATATGTAATAGTCCCTCAATATATTCAGTGACTGAATGAGAGAAATTCGATTAACAGGATGTGCTGTGAACTTCCTTACGAGATCTTGGTCAAAAGGGTTAGCAGAGTGAGAGGGAAGATCCTTGTCTTGAAGGGATTAGAGGACCAGTTCTTACAATAGAGCTACTGGTAGAGCCCCCGTGGACCTGTTTCTCCCAGGAGTTACCAGCAGAGTCCTTCTTAATGTTCTAATTATGAAGAATTAATGTGATTATAAATGGTCTTCTAAGGGAGTGAAAAATCAGGAAACAGAGTTTGCTGGTTGACTTAAAATTATCTAAGAGATTAAAACTAAAAGTGATTTTGAATGCTGAGTAACTAAACAATAGATGAAATAAAAGTTGAAAAGTGCAAAGACAAGAGAAGTGCTTCACCCATGTGTGCACAGTGATGTGGTGTAAATTGCTATTACTGTTCAGAAAGGTGGTTCTGAGATGTTGTGATGGTGGGAATGTCTGAAAATGTCAGCCCATTTGCCAGCAGCAGTGAAAGAATCAAGTGGAACATTGGGCGTAGAGTAACATTTTATATTTTGTTCTCTGTTGTTTTGCTTTGTAAATAAGAAGTGAACTTCTCTTTTTGAATAGAGAGGCCACAGCTGCATGCACTATCTCCCCTGTCTCTCCAAAACTAGGGAAACTCACCCGCCACCTCCAGCAAAGAAAATCCCTCAGACAGATATCTGGAAGGGAAGAGGTATACACTGAAGGAGGAATCACCACATCTTGGCCCTGTTCTGGTACCTTCTTCCTGGACATCTGTTGATCCATGCCAGAGCCTGGACTCCAGGCTAAACAGAGCTGGCAGAGTGGATGTCATAAAACTTGGTCTTTAGACAGATGTCCTCTTCCAGATCAGTTACCATAGCAGCATCTGCCAGTGCAGCATGTTGTGTGAGCTCTGATTTGAGCAAAGTCAGGGCTAACTTAGATCATCAATTAAAAATGTTTTCAAGTATTCAAATTAACAGCTCTATCAGCAGATCTGTGGGTATGGTAATTGCTGGTGAGAAGAGTGTCATCGAGGAGCAGTATCCATGACACACAGCTGGTCTCAGAGAAAGCCTTGGGAAGGAGAACTTCCCCTTGGAGAGTCTGGGAGAATGTGTAAATTTGCTGAGCTTTTCCTGGATGGCACTTGCCTGCCTACAGCAGTCCATGCACTTGTGGCCACTGTTTCCAAGTGTAAAGACCATTCATAAGAGGGGCTGTATTAAGTTTGACCACAGCTCCACTTAGGTCTTCTAGGTCTCGTAGCAGCCAGTAGCAGAACCCTGTTTTAAATAAAGATGCTTTTGGTAAGCAGGAGGACTTTTAGGAGGAAGAGAACTTCTACTTTGAATGGTTTAAGTTTATATTTATGCAAGTAAGCACATATAGAGCATCTATCTATGAATGAAAAGTTGTGATATAGGAGGATTTGAGTTTCCTGACCTTAATTTAAATTTAGCCCAATAAAGTTGTGCATCCTCACCAGCAGTAGTAGTAGAACTGAGTGAACCTGTTGAGTATAGAATGGTGAGGGGCTGAGATTATATATATATATAGATATATATATGACACTAATAGAAGTCTTAATAGTTCACTGGTCTAGGTAGAATGGGGAAGATTAGGCTAGTGAAGACTAATGCTGTGAGCAAAACAGCTAATAATTGGAATTCTGGTGGTTTAGCTTTGCTTGCTTAATGTGTGACTGCTGGAAATCCAAGGGCTGAGGTCTTTATCTAGCAATAATAGCACACTAATGCTTTGGAGATGCAGCAAGCAATCTGAGTAGTATTGAACAAATAGTGAATGATCCAAATGATTCTAGTAGAAAGTTTGCTTTTCCTTTTGTCACAAAGAAGAACGTTACAACTCTAGAGGAAATACTTTTTTGCTTGTTTTAATTTCTTCTTTTATAGTTACATCTGATGAGGTCAGTGTTTCAAATATGTCTGAAGACAAATGAGCCGTGTATCTTACAGCTTGCAAAGTGCTACTGATGCAATTCACTTGTGTTTCAGGCTTCAGGAACAAATTATTTGATTTAAAGTCAGTCCTCCACTTCCAAGTCAATACAGCTTTGTCCATTGCTTTCACCGAGGGCGGGATCAAGCCCAGATTCCTAAAATGTCTTTCCAAGATTTCAAAATTAGTTGTAGGCTCACTAGTCAACATCCTCACCTAATTTTCATGTTTGTATTCTCTTTCGTACACATCCATGTGCACAGGAAATCCTTGGGGGTTCTGCCGGAGTCCCCTTATGCCACTATTATCAGTGCAGTCAGTTGGTAACTTGTCTAAATCTGATCTGGGCAGTGGTGGGCTGGTTTACAGTACCCTGTCTCCCAGTTCCAGCTGCTGTTTTCAGTCAGGCCAGCAGCAACACATTTCTCACCACCACTGAAGTGATGCCTGTGAGCTGGAGTAAATTTACTCTGCTGACTGCTTGCCCAAAATAACGTCAGTCCAGCCTCTGTTCTAATATGTCTGTTATTTTGCTTGGCTTGTCATCCTGGCCTCCCAACATGACACTTATGACCTATGGACACTTTGTTGTAGTGACCACAGTGTTTAATTTGGGTTCTGAGGAGGCACCATAAAGCTGTTAAGCCACTAGAAGGGGAGCAGTGTTATGTGGGCATTCACCATCAAGCTGTCAGCTCTTTAAAAAGATTACAGACTTCTTGGTTGTCTTGTAGCTTAGTCTTAGAACTGAGTAAATCCTTTTTTTATGCCCAGAGATTCTTCTACTCGCAGTGAATCTTGGCAGAACATCATTGTCCTGGAAACAGCTTTGTATTAAGTATAGTGTCTGAAAGTTCCTATTTTCCAGTGCCTTTAATATTTTGTATCAAATATACTTCATGTCAAGTAGATTTCTCTCTTCTAGTCATTCTTATATTTACTAACTTTCCCAAATTCTGCACTAGTTTTGAAATCCAAGTATGAAACTTCCTGAAGTTGCACATGATGCCCAGTGGCTATGGGATCGACCTCTACCCTCATTTAATGCAGGTTCTCTTGCTTTCTAAAGTAGTATACATCTGCTTTTATTATATATACACACATGCTTTCTTAGCGGTGTTGGCCCTTGTACTGGCAAAGAAGACAGAAAGCAGGCAGAACTTCTTACTGAACTTAGCAACTATGTCTTTCAGCACATAAAAGGCAAGATGTAAAATATGAGCAGTGATTTGGGGTTTTCAACTGGACATCATTAAGGTCCCTGTCTGACAGTCAACAAAAGAGTTTATTTTTTGTGGTCATCAGCAGTATCAATCTGTGACCTTAGAAGTCCTTTTCAGTGGATGTGGAAAGTACTTGATATGAACTCTGAGAAACTGTCTTTAGAGTGATAATTGCCAAAAAACACTGATGGCCCTTTTAATTCCTATTTGGAGGGAAGTAGGTACGTGAAGTGCAAGTGTACCAGCTTTACACTGTCACCTTCAGAGGTGGTATTACTGGTTAAGTCATCATGTTTGTTGGTTTTTTCCTGGAAATATTATGAAGCTGTGTGTACCTCTTTTTAAAATAAGAAATGTGATGGTGCCATATATGTCACAAGTCCATAATGCCACTGCTGATGGGACATCATTTCTGCTTGTCTGGTAATGTGAATGGTATGAAGCCTGAGAAGGGAAAAAAGACTTTCCTACTCGTGGCACAACAAAGGCTAATGCTCCTAATCGTGTGAAGTCCCTAGATGGCAGCGGATGATTGCTAATAGGATACTCAGTCTTTCATCCCCAGATCACTAGTTCAAATGCAGATCAGGTCAGAAGCAGTGAAAGTTGCTACTTTCTGGCTTGTGAGATGAGCTGAAGTATGTATGTCTCTGAATTTTGAACCCAGGCGATCGCAGACGTTGCCGTTTCTATAACGCAGATTGAAAATACTATAAACTTAATGCCGATGTTGTACGGAAATGAAAATAGGGGCACGTCTTCCACGTGTCTGCAGGTAACAGCGGCTGATGGAAGCTGTCCTCAGGTTCCCTCTGGTGGCTGAGCGCAGTGTGTGACTGCTGCAGGCCCTGGAAGAGGTGTTTGCTGCCTTTAAACCTGTCTGATCTTTCACTGAATTTTTATCATCTCTGAGGAACTTCTGTCATATTTAGGAGATGACCAGAGCTTTTGGTTTTGCTATGCTGACCACCATCACATATCTGGCCATTAAGTGAAAATTCTTTCATGTGTTGCCATATATATCATCACCTTGGAGATACTCAGCTTCTTTGCTTCATAGAGCAAAAGAATTTACTGCTGCAGGCTACATCTAGTGAGATTAACCCTTTATCAAAACACAGGATTGTAATAAGAGCTGGGAAATAAGCCTGGAGTAAAGCAGGTCACTGATTATCTCTTATATTGCAGTAAGGGAAGGGGACATTATGAAAATAGTGTGATTTGGGGAATTAGTAATGAATTAGTATTTTCTTATACTGAGAGCATGACATTTACAAAAAACTCTTGCTTCATATTCAGCTAATGAGAAGGGGCTTTTGTTGGTTGCTGCTGAGAAAGAGGTCATGCTACTGGGAAGTCACTGACAGTGGGTGTTGACATCCCTCAGGACTGGTTGGTGCAGCAGATGAGCCAAAAATTGAATGGAAACTGGATTATGTTCCTCTCAAGAGGTGGTCATTCCACATCAAGTTAAAATATCATTTGATACTCGTTTTGTTGCTAGGATGTGTAGGCTGTTACTGCCTGCCATGTAAACGGAGAGCTTCGTTCTCTGCATCTGGCCTTTGTCATCCTCGCCTCTCTCCCATATATACAGTTGGGATTTTGGGTATTCCCAGGGTGCAGGGATTGCTGCTGATGCTCATTTGATATTAAGTGTCTCATTAAGCATATGCATGTACCTGAAGTGAAAACTGCCAATTCATCTTCTTTCTTGGTCGAACCTTAATTCTGTCAGTGGCAGCCTGGTACATCGGAATACAGTAGGTCTAGAATCTCCAGATGGGACAAGGATCCAGAATTTCCCATCCTTACCCAGGCTATTCTTATAATTGATTCTCATGGAATGTTTGACACAACATGCATGTGTTTGGTCTTAACTTTATCAATTGTCCTGGCAAGAACTGAGTAAGAGCTATGTTTTATGTTTTTGATAAAGGCAGAGATAAAAACACTAGCCATATAGTTACTTAAATACCCTCCTAGCTTCTCTGTATGTCCACTTATTTCCAGACAAGCATTTCAGCTGATGTTGCTTGATTGAGGCTCATATTTAAGTCAAAAATCATTCTTGCATTGGGATAAGAGTGTATGTAAACACTACGGAAGGCTTGGTTTTTGAAGGAAATCTTTATTAGTTAATAAGTGCTTTTTAAAACAGATAATTACACTAGTTAAGGAGTGGAGTTAGCAAGAGAAGGATAACCTGCTGTAGCCATTTCATATCATGGATGGGATGTGGGAATACTTCCATCCATAGACATCTTCATGGGAGGAAAGGCCACAGGTTCCAGGCTGGAGCCATAGCACATTTCATCCAGGTCTGTGATTTGGTAAATGGGGGGGGGCTGAAACAGAGGGGCATGATTCCTGCTTCACAGCTTGGGCATGGATAGCATGACCTGGTCTCTATATTGTATAGATTTTTAAGGTCCTGTATAAAAGGCAAAGCAACGTTACATCCTGATGTTCAAAATGAGCAGATTTTTTTAGCTGCTTCCCAGAATGTGATGTCTGCAACAGTGCATTGCTTGGAGAGGACCCAAATCTGTAATTGTGACTGGGGATGAGATTAAGATGGAAATTTTGGTCCTCAGAACATTTGCATGCAAAATGGTCATATTTCAGTTTAGATTGGGATTTCACAAACATTTCTAGCCAGAAAAACTACTGACAGTGTCAACTTGCAGGCTGATGCCAGTCATGCAATGGTTTGTACCCCTGCCACAATTCAGCAACCTTGATTTCAGGACAGCCTCCTTACATTCCCCATCTTCTTTTTTAGATCTAGAGACCAACAGTGATCTCAACAGTGATGACTTTGAATATGAAGATGAAGCAAAACTCGTTCTATTTCCTGATCACTATGAAATCTCATTACCCAATATAGAAGAGTTACCAGCACTGGTCAGTGAGTGTGTGCAAACAGTGATAGGAATTGCCTCGTGCTTCCGTTTTTATCAAGATGGTGCTTTGATTTTTTATGTGTGATTGTTTTTACATCGAGATCTTTCTCAACCAGCTATAAAAGAGAGTCAGTAATTTTTCAAATCCTGTTTTGTCTTTGTTTTGTGGATTTCATTTTACCTTCTTTATCCCTTCCCTTATGATACTGATTTGTCCCAGGGAAGCTCACATAGTACATGTTGTGCTTACACTCCTGCTAAATTATAGTAACTGCAGTCTAGAAGATTACATGCATATTTAAGTATATAAATAGTCTTACTCATATCCAGTTCTGTATGTGGTTAGCACTGAGCTATATGCCAACTTCTGTCCAGTCACTGAATGATACTAGGTTTTGATTGACATGCATTTGTCTTCCAGGTGACGATTGCTTGTGATGCATTCCTCAGTGCAAAGTCGCCTTACAGGAAGCAGGACCCTGACTCCTGGGAAGAAGAGCTACAGGCATCTAAACACGCCAAAGCACTTGTGCAGTTAGACAATGGTGTTAGAATTCCCCCCAGGTGAGGGTTGTGAGTAGGCTCTCTAACACAGTCCAGAGTGACAGAACTAAAGCCAGCAACTCAGCTGGCCTTGTGTGACTGGGCTGGGGATGTGTGTTTTGTTTGACCCACAGTAGCTGGAAACACAAGACTGGTTCCTTCATTACTTATTTCTGCCCTTTCTTCCTGTTTTCTCTTGCAGTGGCTGGAAATGCTCAAAATGTGACCTGAGGGAGAATCTGTGGCTAAACCTGACAGATGGTTCTGTGCTATGTGGCAAGTGGTTTTATGATGGCAGTGGGGGGAATGGTCATGCAATAGAGCACTACAAGGAGACCGGTTATCCCCTGGCAGTGAAGCTGGGAACCATCACTCCTGATGGAGCAGGTCAGCTACCCAGAGGTCCTGAGATGGGATATTTTTTGTGCATGAGACTAACAGTATATATCTATTCCCAGTGGGTCTGTGCTTCTAGTGCAAAAGTTTGAGAGTGCTATGGAAAGAAAACTCAGTGAATCTTGATTGGGGTTGATGGGAATGATACATACTCCATGCAGAGAAAGCCCTTATATTTTTTTATCTGATCTTCTCCCATTTTATATTTGGTATAAATAAATTTCTATATATTTATATATAACAAATATACATTTATATATGGTATAAATTTGGGTTTGTATACTAGCAGATTTATAACATAAGAGTCCAGAGAAACAGTATTTTTCATTTCTGCTACATTTTATAGGGAAAATACTTCAATCTTATGCAACATAGAAACTATAGCAGGGTAATTATATTTCAAGTCATAAAAGTCTATTCTTAACAGCATGTATGTGGGGTTTGGGTTTTTTTTGTTGTTGTTGTTTTTTGTTTTGCTTTTTTTTTAAAAATCATACTGGAAACTGTGCTATTTCTCATTGTTTCAATAACATTAAGTCTAATGAACACTTATGGGCTGCTGTGATGCTCTTCTGTAAAATACCTGATGATCTTGAGAGGGGGAATAAGCTTTAGGTGTACCCTTATTTGCATATTTTCAGTGTGACATTCTGCAGTGTTGCTGTGGAATGGATTGTGGTATGTGACGATTAGATGGAGTAAAAATATGAGAAGCTGAAAAAGTGGTGATAAAGTGATTCTTTGATGCAGCTGTATGGAGCAATAAAAAATGGAAGAACACATAATATGATTATAGTTTGCTTTGGTGATTATGACCATATGGATGAAAAATAGCTGTTTAGAGCAGCCCCTTTAATTTTATATGTTTTTTTTCTAACACAATTCAGTTGAGAGTTTTTAATCTTTAAGTCCTACTCTGTGTCTGAGAAAGGAGCCTGTTGTCAGATTCAAGCAGCTGTGCCACAGAAACACTGAGTAAATTTCATTCTTTTCTCTCCCAGATGGAATAGTGTTTCCTTGTGTGAGCCTGGTCTTGGATTATTTTTATCTGAATGTCTCAGTTATTTAAGGTGTTTAGGATTTGCCCAGCTGTAGGTTTCAACTCCACTTACAAAATAAACAATCTTCTTTAGTGTTGTTTTCAGTCCCATCTTCAGCAGTGGTACTTGTTTCCTTATGTTTGCTGTCCTGCCTCCCACTGATCAGCTGCTTCCTCTCTTTCGTGGCCTATGGGATAACAAAGGGCACGTCTGTGTCCTTCCCTCTGAATGAGGAGCACCAGCTGTTCTCCACAGACCTTTGTTCTTCTGCATGGTGTTTGCTTCATTTCCCTGTAAAAAAGAATTCCCTCCCCGCACCTTCCTTGTTTTCTTTTGAGTAATTATTCTCTCTCTGATCTACATTGCAATGGTAATCATAACCTCTTGATAGGACTGGATGACAGATGAGCTTCAGAAAAGGGGCTCTGTTACTGATTGTGATGTGAAGTCTGTCTGTGGTTTCTGCTTCCCTGGGCTGGTGATGAAGAGGTGATGTTAGAGGAATAATAAGTGTTAGTCCCTCTGGTGATATAACTTATTTATTTTTCACACCAGTAAGAAGGAGAAAGAGGTGGTGCCAGTATTTCACTTGCCTATGTGTGCACTTAGGGATTAGAGGAGAGCTCCTTGTCTTTCCTTGGGAAATCTGTGCTGTATACATTATGAAAAATTTCTGGGACATTAACCCCATTTTGTATCATTTTATCAACAATCAGATCTGGCATCAAGGCAGAAATTGAACCAAGATTGTCTTCTACCCTTGGAGAGGATGCACAAGTCAGAAAAATTTCTTGTTCCAATAGGTTGACTACTACTTAGCAGTCTGTGCTACCTGCTGCCTCTCTTGATGGTGGCATTAGATTACATTTCATGTCACTGTGAGGTTGCGCTTGAAACTGGAAGAATGGATTGGGGGTTTTGGCAGTGGGAAGCTCTACCTGATAAGTACTTGAATGAGTTGCTTTGTGGGTGCCAGTCTCAGGAATTGTCAGGTACTTCTTGGGGGGGATTCTGTGCAACATGTTTCTTGAGGGATAGTGTTGCCTATTACCCTTTAAATAGGAAGAAGTGATACCTGCACAGCCAGAGCAGGTGTAAATCTTGAGCTGTGAAAGAAAGGGAACACTGTCATTTTTATTTTCTTATCATAATATGAATTATGAGTATTTTCAGTTTAATAATATTCTGTGTTGTCTGTCTAGGATTTTTCTTTCTTTTTACCTTGCAGTCCTCCCTTCTTCCCTTTTCCCACTGTAATGATGATAGCTTTTGTGTCACGTTTGCTGACTTGTCTACATTCTTTATCTACCAGAGTCCAGATTTGCTGCTCTTTTATTTTTCTGAACTAAGTGAATTCTCTCTCTCCCATGAATTTAAGTTGGTTACACTGTAGAAAGTACTATATGACATAAGAACTGGGTTTGAGCAAAAGACTACTGTATCTTGTGTTCCATTTCTGCTGCTCTGGGTCAGTAGTCCCAGATGGCTGCTCTTTAGTCTTAAATTGCCAGAGCTGAGGAAAAACAAAATTAAAGCTTCCACATTGAAAGTGGTCATCCAAGATCAGTTGATGTGTAACCTCACTCCATTCAGTGTTTGAACTTCACAGGATCTTTTCTGGTGAGGTCACAGCACAGACAAGACTATGGGAATGTTGTGATCTCTTATGTGTGGATGAACGGTCATGTCTTGCTACCACACAGTGGAATTCCAGCAGATGGGCAGCTATGGCCACACACATGCCAGAGAGGTCATCAAAACCAATGTTAATAGACAGTCTGATGGTTAATCAGCAGCTGGCAGCATGACTCAAAAGCATTGAGTTCCCTGGTTTGAGAGAGTTAATGTTTTTCATAGGGCTGGTAAATCTTAGAAGTTGCATTAGATATTTGAGGTCTTGGCTAACCTTGAACCTATAATTTCGGTGTGAGTTTGGTACTAGCAGACTTTGAGGAGACTGTCTTTTTGTTAAAGTCTTACATAGGTAAGTGTTACTTAGGTACGCTTTATTCAGAGACAAGCATCTGTAGTTGCCAGAAGAGGGCAAGGTAAGGACCTTTCAGAAATGGTATTTGTGCTGTGAACAGCCTTTATTGGGGCTCCTGCTCTCTCGAGTTTTCTTCATCTTTCTCCTGCCTAAGTTTTCTCTGTCAGCCTAGATCTAGTCATAGTGGGCAAGGGTCACTTTGGGAAACTCTGCTGAGCATGAAGGAAACTTGGCTGAGAGAAGTGCAGGCAAACAGGTAGATGGATTTGGGATTTTAATGTGAGTGGAGACCAAAGTGGGGAAGTAGATGTCCACTACAGAGGAAGAGGACAGAAAAAACATGGGTGGCCTGTTCAGGTTGTACTAGGTCATGTCTTGTCCCTCATAGCCTTTCATCATGCCTGCAGCTTTATTGGTATCTGCTCAAGTAGGTGAAACCTGCTTTGAACTTGGCTTCATTACAGGACTTGCTTGGTAAACAATAAAATGAATCTTCTCTCCCATCCTTTTGTTCCTTCTGTTGAATTTATTAAACTTGGTTTCATAATGAAAATATAATCACTAGACATGGCTTCCCTCTGCAGTTTGAACTTTGCCCTGCCACAGTGTTTATGGGCTTTTACATATGGCCTAGAATAGAGCTAGAACTGAAATCTGGGCCTCCCACAGAATACAGTAAGACACTTCAGTCATGAAATCAGTATTTTTCCCTAACCACACAATTAACCTTTGAAGTTCATTCCAATGGTGTCTAATCCACCTCTTTATTTCTAATGATTAATTTCTCAGCTCGCTCTGCATCTCTATGTGAAAAGGACATATGTGGATTCCTTAAACTGTACTAGAAATTAAAATATTATGGCCCCATGTACTCCCAATTTTACGGTGTCTGCCTGTATCTACTAGCTACTTAAAAAAAAAATAAGAATGTCTTGTTGCCATCTTCAAAATGTGGACTGTCCACATACCTGACAAATTTTTCATACCCCATTTCTTGTTTTCCGTACCAATTTCTTATTTTGGGGGAAAATACTATGGTCACTGTCAATATTGTTAGGTTTTAATACTGAGAGGGCTTGTAATTTCTTCTAAGGTGATTAGTTGAGGTGACTGTGTTGAGGACACTTAAGGTATTCACTGAGCTATATTGGTATCTAAGCATTTTTCT
Source organism: Corythornis vintsioides (assembly GCA_025447755.1). Lineage (NCBI taxonomy): Eukaryota > Metazoa > Chordata > Aves > Coraciiformes > Alcedinidae > Corythornis > Corythornis vintsioides. The sequence goes on from JAOEGS010017632.1 coordinate 15,739, forward strand.
GCTGGTCATAACCAAAAGTTGTGAATATGAATAAGGCATCCTGTACAGGCAGCCCTGGACTGAGAATGTAGTGTTGGTCAACAAAGAGAAGGGATAACATTTGATACTACAGCTCATCAGTTTCTCTCTACTTTTATAGATGTCTATTCCTTTGATGAAGAGGAGCCAGTTTTAGATCCGCATATAGCAAAACATTTGGCACACTTTGGAATTGATATGCTGCAGATGCAAGTGGTAGGAAATATGTCTTTTATTTAGTTTGTTGTTTACTTTTTGTTTATTTAGATGCGGCGGGATAGAAACAGGAGAAGAATGATACTTGTAGCTTATTTTTATGTGATTCTTTCAGACTGTTCTGGTAGTATTTAGTTTTGTAAAATTCAGTCAGATGGTTTGTGTTTTTCATTTTGTGAAATCTGAGATGAGTCAGTTATTACTCTCAAATCTGAAAGCTGCCATTTGAAAGTTGCCTTCTGGAAAAGTTCCTTTGTGGTCTTTAGTTTCCATGTTTCACCTCCATTTGTTCTGCACCATTTTATGTCAAGGTGAAAAATCTCACTCAATTAGAGAAGAGTATCTAGCATATTTAATTACAGCGAGGGAAGGAAAGCCTATTGCACGAGTAAACAGACACAAATCTTAAGCAAAAATAAGCTAAGCAATGAATAAGCTTGAAAGGTTCTTTACGTAAAGTTATAAATTTCAGCTTAGTTCATGTTCCTAAATACGTTACAAAATGAAATATACATTCTCTCAAGTCTAGAAAAAAATGTGGTGTGTGGTACACTAGAAAAGGAGTGGGGCAAAAAGGGTCCTGTTCCTGAACACATTGTGGGTCTGTATAATTAGAGAAGTGCTTTTAATAATTTTTAGCTTAGTGGATATTGTTTTAATTTCTTTTTAAATGATCTAAGAAATCTGAATGGGGTATGGTTATAAAGACAGGTGGGTTTTTTTGTTTTTCTTTGAGGTTTGTTTTTTTTCTTTCACACTAAAGCACATAACCTAATATCACTATCTGAACATGAAGACTGTTAAAAGTGAGCAAATCTGATACTGGTTTAGTCTATTTTGTTGTTGAAATGGGGAGAAAACTAATAACAACACTAAAATGGTAAAGTTAAACTGCAGTTTCAAAAGCCTCTAGGGTACTAATAATACCTTTGGTAAACAGATTTCCTTGCCAATATAATTAATCTCTCTATCAGTTTACACAGCAGCCTGGAAAATTTAGTCTTGGGTATTGTAAAGGTTTTACCTCTGGTCTTTAGACCAGTCTGAAAAATTCTTAGTGAAATGATGGAGCAATACCAGCAGTAAATGACACTGTAGTGACTTGTACCTGCAAGCTGTGAAAAATCAAGGTACCTACAAGCTGAAAGCTGAGCTGTAAAGGGGAGAAAAGTCAGCATCACGAATTCTGTTTTTTCCTATTTGAAAGAAGGGAAGAGGTCTTGGATCTGCAGTTTTTCTTGTGGTTTGTTTGCTAGGACCAGCTTCTACAGCTGCAGCTATTCCTTGCCATTACAAATGGAACATGAAACCTGAAAAAAACTGCAGTGTTTTGATGCTGAGACTTGAGGTCACAGCCCTGAGAGAAGTGAAGCTCTCAACTGGAATTGAGGTCACAACTGTGAACATTCAAAGAATCAGTGGTCTATGTTAAAGAGCTAAGAGGTATATTGGAATAAAAAGTTGCTTGCCTCTTAACTCTGATCTTCTCCCCTACATGCAGGATTTATCTCCCTTTGCTCACTGGTTTGCCTCTTCTTTTCTAGAGTATAGATCGCAAAGTAGGTGATGGTTATTGCAGTGTAATTGCTGCAGAAGTTAAACAGAAAAAAATAATAAAAACCCCTTGTTGCTTTCAGACAGAGAATGGGCTAATGGATAATGATATAAAACCAAGAGTCTCTGAATGGGAAGTGATTCAGGAAGCTGGAGTGAAACTCAAGCCCATGTATGGCCCAGGTTACACTGGCATGAAGAACCTGGGAAATAGCTGCTACCTCAGTGCTGTCATGCAAGCCATTTTCAGCATCCCAGAGTTCCAGCGAGCGTAAGTAGCTTCACACTGGTTCTGGTTACTAGCTGCTGCATTCCTCCATTGCTTGTTTTTCTAAGAAAAATGGCATTTTAACTTTTGTCTTGCCTGCAAACAGGTCTCTTTCATTTCAATTGCTGCTTAAAGGATTTAGTGGTTGTTATCATTCTGTTCTGGAAAACATTGGAACACAAAACCTAATCTGCCTTTGAAATCAAAACTCAGCTTCATTGGTGAGAAGTCACTTGCCACCTTGTGAACTTTTTTGCTCTGTCTGCTTTTTATATACATATGTATATATTTCTATTGATCTCAGTATCATCAGTACTGCATTATGGTTTTCTGTCCTCTCCTATAACTGCAGGAGCTATCCTATTGCTCTGGCATCATTTGTGCAAAAAACTGTACTGGCACAAACATATTCATATTGATCCATGCTAGTGAAAAGCAATGTACCTTAAAAGGTCTGGCAGGCAGGTCTGGCTAAGAAGAGGGGAAACTGGGAACTATTGAAGGTATTTTTAAAAATTGAAATTCTTACTAAAAACCTAATTTCATGAAAACAGTAATGCAAGTTTATTCTTCCATTGAATGATTGAGACTAAAAGGACAAAAACACAACAGAAGAATATGAAATATTCCTGACTGATCAAAACTGAATGCATTACTCCATGGAGAGAAACCTTTTTATAAAGGACAGTCTAGGATTTGCAGTAAAATTCAGAATGCTCTTTCATTCCATAGCAGTAGTAGTCTGTGTGCTGGAAGTAAGGCTTTTAGATTTTGGAAAGCCTCTTGAGTTTTTATGTAGTCATTACCTTCTGCAGAAGAGAAGGAAAAAAAACCCATTTGTTTACTTTGGTAGCCATATGAAGTACAGTCTGCAGATTCATTAAGTACCAGCTTTTCTACTTCTATTTTCAAAAATGTATCAAAATGGACTTTGCTAAGGGAGATTTTTTTCCACAGCATGGTCCTTTGAATTACGAGGAGCACTTATCTCCTCTACTTGTTTAATGATCTTTGATGCAAGAGGAACCTAGAAGAAATGTGATCTGTTCTTTGATCATGGCCATACCTATCTAGCCTGTTTTTCTTGTGCTCAAGGAAAGCAATCTTCAGATAGTGTTCTGTGAAATGCTTCACTTCCCAACAAACTGGATAGAACAATGTCCACATCAGTGTTTACTGTCAGGAGTTAGCTTCAGAAACTCATAGAAACAATCTTTTTGCATGTTTTGGTCCTGATTCAAATTTGGGAAATATTTGGCAATGTTGGTTAGCAGTAGAAAGTACACTTGTTCTCAACCCATCTCTCTGATTTTGAGCAACACTTACTGCAGTTATTTCAAGATCAAGGAATAGAATTTAAATTCCAGATTAACACCACTTTATCTTTTATCTTTTAATCTAAATGTTTCTAAGCAAAACTTGAAGTTGACTTAAAATTTGAAGTTGACTTAAAAAGTCAACTTCATAATTTCTTCACTATTATTTTTTCCACAGAATCACATTACTGTGATTACTGTGATGGGAAAATCTGACTTGTTAGCAAAGAGGAAGTGTCATGGCAGAGTATCATGGTTAGTATCATGGCTGAGGATCTGTTAGGATAAGTTAATCTAGCTGTAGTATTTGAGTGTTTCTGCTTTGTTCTTGCTTCCCAGGTATGTGGGAAACCTTCCACGAATATTTGACTACTCTCCTCTTGACCCAACGCAAGATTTCAACACCCAGATGTAAGTGTCACTTCTCAATGATTTCCTTGGTCAAGTTGAATCAAAATAATTTAATGGCAGGGCAAAAGAACACCCCTGTATGGACTTGAAAGTGATATCTCACAAGGTAGACTGGGGAGATTTGCCCATTTAATTGCAGGTAATGATGTGTCATCAGGGGGTTGAAGACAGTAAACTTTTTCTTTTGGAATAAAAATCTTCTCCTTCCTGTTTTTCTTACGTTTGTTTTCACCCCATCACTTTCTTCCCTACAGGGCTAAATTGGGACATGGCCTCCTTTCAGGCCAGTACTCTAAGCCACCCATGAAATCTGAGCTTATTGAGCAGGTGATGAAAGAAGAACACAAGGTATTTGACTGAGTCTATACAGCCTGGTAACTAGGTAAAAGTGATATCCTGAGAAAAGGGAACAGGTGCTGGGCATTGAAGAGCACATGTGGATCCAGCATGGGATGCTTAACAAGGTGGAATGTGCAGGGTTCTAATCAGGAATATATTAGTCAGGGTCTATTTGTGCAAAGCATTAAAGGAACCATTAGTTCTGCTAATAAAATATTCTGTTGCTTCAGTGATGAGTGCAAAAGTTCATAAGAACTTGCAGCTTATGTTATTTTCTTTGAGGAATTAAAAAAAAAAAAAAAGCTATCTAGAGAGTCTTGAGCATTTAGAAGCAAGATTCTAAACCTCCTTTAAATTTCAGAAAGAAGTTTAAGGAGCTAAAAAGTTGTTTCCAGGAAGTGTCTGACAATATTCCACCTGATTTCAGGAGAAGCTGTTTAGGTAATATAAGATTAAGTGGTGCTGGAGGCTTTCATGTAGGTGAAGGAAGAGCCATGCAGAGCCATGTCCACTGGGGCTGTGTTGAAGTGTTCCATGGTATGGAAATCATTTAGAAGTATGTTTTTACCAGTAGGATCTATCCTGGAAACACCACATTATATGTGGTTTTGGGTAAACATTGAAGCTCTAATTGCTGGAAAACCTGGGGAGAACAATGTACATATATATATATATATATGTGTGTGTGTGTATGTGTGTGTGTGTGTGCATCCTGATTTATAATAATTTACAGTAGAAAAAATCTTGGAATCAGCTTTCTTGGAAGAGGCAATTTCATAACAAAGGTGTACTCAGGGGCAATCACTGTATAGCAAACATGCTAGACAGATAGGAACTGGAGGATGAAATACCTTTTGTTCTGGCATAGAACAGGAGAAAAGACTGTAATCTCTGTATTGCCTTGGTGGTGTTCTTCTGCAACATGAAAGTTTCTTGTTTCTCTTCAAACGCAAAAATCATGAAGGTATGTGTTGACATTGTAACATCCATAGACTCCTGTCTTCATCAGTCTTCTTTCTCCTCATCCAGCAATATTATTTCAACATTCACTCCCACAGTCATCAGAAAGACTTTTCATATTCTTTTTCTAAAAGTCTTTTGATTTTAGCAGTAAGGATGATTTGTTTGTTTGTTTGTTTGTTTGTTTGAAGGTCTGACAAGGTGCTCTGCCTGATTTACTGGTTCATCTTTTTATCTGTTCTTACTTAATTTTGTGAAGAAGAAATATTACCTGTAGAAAAGAGCTGTCTTTATGGAGAAAGAATCTCTGATGCCAAGTGTTGTGGTTTTATAGGCATTGTACAAGTCACACATGCTTCTGACACAGAAGTATGGTGATAATTTTTATGGAAATTAATATTTTCCTCTATCTTAATCTATCATTTACTGATACAGGAATTTATCTTTCTGAAATCATAATGACAAGGAGATTTTGGACAAAGATAGAGCATCTGGTACAGAGTAGTTTGCATGATCTAAAAGTCCAATGTCTCCAAAGTAGTTGCTTTTTACAGTAGCTATTCACTGTTTTGGAAAAAACAAATGAATCCTTCTTGTTTCCTTTAAATAAAGTTTACCATTTATCCATGTATCACTGTGACTAAGGAATAGTGGAATAGATTTGTGTAGCCTCCTCACATTAAATTATGTACACTGACTGACCTTCTTCCTTAAACACATACAGGACATGAAGAATAAACTCTTTGAATAAAGCTACACGCCCGAGTTTAGTCCAGAAGCCACTACTAGCATAGATACTAGATACATACAAGATACTGAGAAGTTTTCAATGCCAGATGGTAGTGGCCATCTAAGGGCATTTTAACAATATGTGTGCTGTTCATAAGTTTAATGAAGTTGTTGATGCACACATCAGATAACTGACTCAAACGATTAATAGCATATATTGTACTTGAAAGAACTTTTACTACTTTTTTTATTTTTTTGTATTTTTTAATTTAAATTTATTTAGAAAAAAAAGTCAGATGTAGGTATTTTTACATTCTCTCACTCTGGGCATATACTAATCTTTTTAGTCAGGTTGAGGGTGCCTTTTTTGCTTTGGTGCCTGGTGTACATAGAGATAGTATTTTGCTTTCCAGAGCATTGTGTTGACATTTATAATAAGTATAACTGCATAGGATCTTAGGTGTTCAGTGTTTTCAAGTGCATCTCCTTTCTGTCTATAAAATAAATTATTCATGTTATTTTTATTATTTTACTTTTTTTTTTTTTTGTTTTTTCCTTGTACATGCAAAGAAGTTCTTTAGTTTTCTGGGTCTTTGAATTCATCCAGCATTTTGGAGAGTTGTTGCGTGTAAAAGCATTCATATGAGATCTGCAGTGGTCCAACACAGTCTATATTTAGCTAAACTGTTTTGTGACTGCTGATGGGGAAAGTATGCTAGATATGCTATAAATACTCATCTTACTGTGGAATCAAACTTTTTCACCACAGGACTTTAGTGTGGAAATGGAAGCTGTTTTCTTGGGCTTACTCTAACATTCAAGACAGGTTGAAAGCCTAAAGGGTCATCAGCTGAGACTTGATTTTCTGTTTAGAGCTTTGCCATTTCTTCTGTTGTTTTCTTGTCCTTGACATAGAAAGGGTTTAGAGGGCAAGATATGATCCTCTTCTATAGACTGTCACACTTGGCACGTTTCTCTTCTGCCTGTTCAAATGTCTAATAAGTGTATAGATAAAAATAAGGCTTGATTCCAACCTCATGGCATTATACATCAGGGCATGTGTTCCACCTTGCTGTGTTCTTGCTTCTGACATAAAAGGAAGCCTAGTATAGTTTGATCTGGTTTATATAGTTCTCTCCACAGTCTCAGCTTTGATGAAAGGCAACTGAGGACACCAAAAGTGATCTATAACCCAAGGTTCAGAAATCCCTAGAACATCTCTTAGTCCAAGCAATACTGAATCTTTGTTTCTTTCCAAGAGAAAGACATTAGACATCTTAGTCTAATGTGGTTGCTGGTGTACTGCCAGAAACTGAACAAGCATTCAAACTGAGAATCCGCTTCTGATTTCAGTGTGCCTAGGAACACCTTATCTGGTGAAACCAAGAAGGAAATCTTGCCCTTTTAGTGTGTGTTTTAGGTGCCTTTCATTTCATGCTGCTTTTTCTATTTTTATATTGGTATGATAGTGCAACTGTAGCAAAGAATGAGATGGGCTGAGTTTTTAACAGCCTCTTGACATTTCCTAAAGGCAACACTTTTGCTTGAATTGTCTTGAAAATTATTTGGTCTCCTGGAAGATGAGGGTGAATCTGAGTCAAGATTCTCCCTTTCAGAAGTGTTATTGAAAATGCATAATAGCATGTATTGTCTTGACAATGCAATTTGGGGTGGTTGGAGAGGCTTCTTAAAGTAGTATAGAGGGTGAGAAAGTCAAAACTAGGACTCTCTTGGAAGCTAGAGATTTTCTAATTGAGTAGGGTAGTTTCCTACCAATGTAACTGAATGGCTAAAGGCAGTGTGTTATGGTCCTACAACATGGCCAACACCTGCAAATTGCAAATTCATGTCTGGTCTTAATCACCCAGCTGGGGCTGAATGCTGTACACATTTTTCTCTGCCTGATTCTGTAGGGATCTTTTGAAAGGTTTTGTCCTGACTAAAGCTGCTAGCTGATGCACCCAAGTGCTTCAACACCCACATACTTTTAAGTGGAATAGGATTCTGAAAGGAATGTCAAGTATTAGAAAACAGTGTAGGCTTCTAGCCTTTCTGAAAACTATTGACCTCTAGCAAACCTTCATTAATCTCTTTTAACTTGCCAATACCGTAGAGAAATCAGATAGCATGAACACTGTAGGAATTATGTAATAAAAGGTATCCTAAAACCTGCAAATCATGTTTCAGGGCCCTTTCTGGTGTTATTAAAATGATAAACCACATGAAACTGACTATCATTTTTTCATTGGCCATAGATAGATCTAGTGGAGTGGCTTTGGGATATTTGGTTCAGGAAAGAATAAAAATCCTTCTTTAAAAGGGGTTTCTCTATATTTGTTGTTTTTTTGTTTTGTTTTTTTTTTTTAGCCTCAACAAAACGGAATATCTCCCCAGATGTTTAAAGCTTTTATAAGTAAAGGGCAACCAGAATTTTCCTCTAATAGACAACAAGATGCACAGGAATTCTTCCTACATCTTATAAATCTAGTAGAGGTGAGAAAATCTGAAATGCTTCTTTACACTTGTTATACTGGACAATGAGGGTGGAGCTGTTATATGGGTGGCTTTTTTTTTAATTATGCCCTTTTTAGCCTTGGATATGTAGAAAATAGCACTAATTAAAATGTGTTCTGGTTTAGAAACATTTGTTTCTTTTATTCTTCCTTCCCTTTATTATGACTCTTGCATGACCCCACCCAGGACTAATGCTGCTCATAACAGAGATATAGAGAGATCAAGCTTTGCTGTACAAGCTATAAGTTTTCTAAACATAAATAACGGTCCTTTAAAATTGCTGCTTGTTTTATGATGATATGCTATCCATTTCTCTACCATATTGAAGTCTGTCTTGAAATATTAATGAATTGAGTATTATGATTATTATTCCAAATTTATATCTTTGTTGGTAGCAAACTAATTACAATGTCTGGTTCTTTTACAAATCCCAGCTATGTATCACTGAACAATTATGAGAGGACTCCTCTGCTGAAAGCAAAGTCACTGTTTGTCAGTTGAACATTTCTGTATAAATTGTTAGTTCCATTGAGCTCCCGCTCAGTGCTGTGTGTACAAGAATCAGTGCTGTGAATTTTAATGCTGTCTTCCTGAAAAGGAAATGTACAGATGCACACAGCTTTGATTTAAAGCTTTTTCTTTCTTGTCCATCCTTCTTCCCTCTCTTTCCCATATCCCCTGCGAATAGAGGGTGTTTTCTAATGTGTTTCAGTCTAGATGAAGTTATCTGAATTTGCATGCATAATGTTCTGCATCCCAAACTGCATGTACTAATTAAAGGATGTTTAGAAGATGTTTTTCTGTTTTTTGCCTGATAACATATATTAACATGAACAACAAAGGGGAGGTATATTATTTGTATGACATTCCCATCTAGATAATGAACTACAAGTTGTTTGTACTGTTTCATTGTAGATTCAGAGTAATAGGACTAATAAGTCTATTTACCAGAAAGATGCTCCATGTTATTTACCTGATGTTTCTGTCTTTATTGTAACTTGTCACCTTCCTACCTTTTTCTGTTCACCTTTCTCAGATTCATTAGGTACATAATCTGCAAGTTACTACGTGTAGAAAGATACTGTTGTGTATGCAGATATTGTGGACTTGAACGAGTGCAAGTGTTCTACAGGCAGTAAAAAGCAAGCCAGGCTGCCAGATCTGGCTGCAAGATTGGCGTCTGTACTTGCTGTAAAGCAACCAGTAGCCTTTGTGCTCTTTGGTCATTTTCATGATTATAACTTAAATGATTGGATCTATTATTCCTTTCAGAGGAACCCAGTAGGTTCAGAAAACCCCAGTGATGTTTTCCGGTTCCTGGTGGAAGAGCGCACTCAGTGCTGCCAGTCCAGAAAAGTGCGCTACACAGAGAGAGTGGACTATCTCATGCAGTTACCTGTTGCCATGGAGGCAGCAACCAACAAAGGTGAAGAAACAATCTGGTGTATTGACTCAATTGGTGACTCTCTCAAACATGAGGGAACGAAGCTCTCACCCCCTTGTGGTTTCTTTATCTAGTTAGAATGGTTCAAAGCAAATGAAATCAAACCAGTGAACTTATCAGGGGAGAGTTACTTGGTTTGGTTTTATTTTAAAGGAGATTTTAAATGCACATCAGGTTGTGGTTTTACTATCCCTGCTTATATTTTTAGGGAAGAAGTATTCTACCTGGCTACTCTTGACAAGTTTTCAGACAGATTTCTTCTTGAAGTGTGGAACCACCATTAAGTGTCACCACTCAGCAATATGTCACCAAGAATGGTAGAAATTTGTATGATATAGGTGTCAGAAATCTGTGAATTAAAGCCTTAACCTGGATTTGACCCAGGAATGTGCCACAACATTTGTACAATTTGCTTACCCTCAATTTGTGTGTGTGTGTGTGTGTGTGTGTGCGCGCGCCCGCCTAGAGATGCCTGTTAGGATTGGATTACCTTTGTCCTGGACAGTGAACTGGTATACAAAAACTTCTTAACTCTGAAAAAGGAAGCATATTAGCTAATGAATATCTTGTAAAAACAAAAAGAAAAAAAAATCGACCAAATTGGCTTTGTGTTAGTTAACAGCAGATTATAAGATCTAACATGATAACAGGAAATATAAGATATAAGATACAAGTTTGTGGTCTGTAAAGCCAAAATACACAATTTAGATATCCTGAGCTTTAGTGAGAGGAGGGAGGGAGGATGAAGTGGTGGACATTGTACAGGAGTGGTTTTTTTCATGCCTGTGAGCTGCCTGAGAAAACATGCTTGTTTTTAAAGGCTGAGGAGGCTGTAAGACTTGGAGATGGGAGGGAGGTACTGACAAATGGATATTTTCCTGCTACCAGTGGTAAAAAATTTTGCAAACTAACATAACATATGTATGCTTGAGCTGAAAGTGAAGAGGACATTCCAGGAACACTAGAGGGGGTGTGCGTGCCTCTGGTTTCCTACATAATATCAAAATTTTAAAATATTTTGCAGCCAGAAGGAGCTGTTCTAGTTATTTGACAAATAATTTGAAATAGGATTTCCACCTACAGCTTTTCACCTGGCCCACAACCCCTTGAAATGAACAATATGTTTTAGGAACTTCACATTCTTTGTTCATCAATTTCAGTGACGCTTCTGTTGTTTATAAAAGAGCATGTTATTTCCAGGTAATGGTTCAGGAGGTATATTGGTTTATGAATTTACCATATGGTGCTGCTTAATATGCCAGTGTCAGGATTCTGTCTAGGTCATACACAATCCTCATCTGTCTAGAAAGTCAGATGACAGACAGCAATATTTTTCTAAGTCAGATTGAGCTGGTAAAGTGAGTAGTTGTAACTGTTAGCACTAATTCTGGCTGTCATGGCAAGGTTTTAATTGCTTGTTGCCCAGTATTTCTAGTTCTGTATTTTCATCAGTAACCTTCAAAAAAAAAGATGTTCTAAAAGTAACTCTTGACCCCATTGCAGACAAAAAGATTTGTTATCTAGTTAAAGTCTTGTAAAAGTTTCATTGATAAGTAGGGCTTTTATAAAACTTCCAAAAATAAGACCAGTGAGGGACTTTATAACCACAACAATATTCATTTAGCTTTTTGTGTTATGTGTATTTCTCAGATGAATTAATTGCCTATGAATTGAAGAGGCGAGAGGCAGAAGCTGCAAGGAGACCTCCACCGGAGCTTGTCCGTGCCAAGATCCCATTTAGTGCGTGTCTGCAGGCTTTTTCTGAACCAAACAATGTAGAGGATTTCTGGAGCAGTGCACTTCAAGCAAAATCTGCAGGAGTTAAGTAAGTGTGTGTCTGGCTGCTTCTTAAAAACCTGCATGGCAGTGCTCTTTGCTTGTCTCGCTACCTAGACAGGATGAAGAGAGAAACAGGCCTAGTGGGCTTGGCATTCTGTTAGTATTGGGGCTCATGAATGTAAAGTGCAGATCAAGCCTGAGAGAGTCAAAATGACTAACTGAACAGGAAATAAATAGTTTTTAACTGTCAGGGTCCTAGAGGTGATGCAGTCTGATTGTTAAGAGCTTGAACTTGAAATGTCTTAGCTTAAATGTCTGCCCACTTTTAACAATGGGATCTATGCTTGGTATCTTGGTGTCTTAATTTGATGGAAACACAAAGGACCTGGAGTGGCAACAAGACAGGCTGAAGAAAATAAGGGTTGTGTTTCTTATGAGAAAGTTATTTAGATGGATGGAAATTCTGTGTTTCTGAAGTACTATGCTGAAAACTTTGTTATTATTTATTGTGTTATTTACTGTTTGTGCTTAGATTTCAACCTGTCAGCCTTTGTATACTACAGTGTTTGGTTTCATCTGTTAAGTTTGCTGTCAGTTGCGTGGGACTGTGGTACAACCTGGATATAAAAAGAAAAGAACCTGTCTAGTGTGTTTATAATCAAGTAGATAAAATAACCAAGAACATCTTCAGCTTAAAAAAGCATTAAGAAGAAATAGGATAGCAGATCTGAAGAAGAGGAGAGTGAGAGGGAATCTTATTAATGTTTACAAATATCTGAAGGGTAGGTGTCAAGCAGAAGGGACCATGCTTTCTTCGGTGGTGCCATGTGATGAGGGGCAGAGGGTGACAGAGGCCTGCAACAGGCTGCTCAGAGGGGTTGTGGAATCTCCTTTTCTAGAGATTTTCAGACCCCCCCCTAGATTTGTTCTTGTGTGGCCTGCCCTGGGTGATTCTGCTCTGGCAGGGGGGTTAGACTCAATGATCTTCAGATGTCCCCTCCAACTCCTACTGTTCTATGATTCCAAAGATGAATGCAATTTTCAAGGGCAGTATGTCATACTGAGAACAAGAGTTAGCCTCTTACCTGGTTCTGTTTTATGTCAGCAGCAAGAAGGGGTTGAAAACTGGGTTCTTCAACTGGTTTGCTGTGGCTTTGTACCTTCTATTTTTAGGTCACTTAACATATCAGTGACTCATTGCTGTCTTAGCATACAGTTTTACTGATGTTGTAATGAAAATTGGGAGATAACAGCACATCACAGGGAAAAAACCATGGCAGAAACTGAAAGGGGTTTTGTATTAACTGTGAACGTGATGGAAGATCATTCTAGTCTTTGTTAATTTGTAATTAACAGGGTTAATTGGTAATTTAGCTGTTCTTCATCCCCTAAATAAAGAATAATTTTCCATTTAAAATTCAAAAGTTTTGTGCCATAAATAATAAACTTACTAAAATTGCAAAATGGTGCTAACAAGAATTCAGAAAGTAGTTAAGTATAGCATGGTAGGAAGGCCTGATATTGATTATATGTCTACTGTGTTTTACCCAGAGTTAGATAAATCAGAAGAAAACATGGTACATTTGAATGGAAGATAAGTGAAGGATGCAGGATATAAAATGTGAGAAAAATAGGAGCACAGAGAAGGACAGTGTTACAAACAATGTTACAGTGTTCAAGATTAAACTTTTCATAAGTGGGCAAATATCAGGGATCTTCTTACATCAAGGGTCATCCTCTATTTTGATAAATACTATAGTAGCTCAATAAGAATGCTATATAGGTTTCTTATATAGCACCTTTATGTGAAAACTGCAAATGAGAGGGTTTTTTAAATCTTTGCTTAATGAAATGCTTTATAGGTGGGCTGATACCTCTTGTTTTGTGCTACTGTAACTAGAGGAGTGAATAAAATGCAGATTTAATTGTTACTCCATGCTAAGATGTGTTTTAAGCCAATACCCTGAAGTTCCATTCAGTATGTCATTCAAAGTTTATTTTCTGACACTCAACTTCAGAACAGTTCAAATAAGCAAGTTTAATATTACTTGTAGTTGTTTCTATAATCTCCCTACAACCTGAATTGTCTGCAAGGGTTGGCACTGGTGTTCAGGATAGAGGTATAGAAAGCTACTTCCATACTTCTTCACTGTACTTGAAAATATTTTTGTGAAATTTACATTTAGGAAACCCATCACTGTTGATCTTACTCAGGGTTAAAGTTGTTCGTCTCAGTGTGCATGAGATACTGAAATCTGTGCTGCTTGTGATTTTGTTGCCATATTTCAATTAATTGTATTTCTTGTGCTTCCCAGGACTTCTCGTTTTGCTTCGTTTCCTGAGTATTTAGTGGTGCAAATAAAGAAATTCACATTTGGCCTTGATTGGATACCCAAAAAGCTTGGTATGTGCCTTTTACCTTTTTCTAATTCTATCCAATATAATCTATAGCGTGTACATGCTTTGGTCTATAATGAGGACCTAACTTGAGTCTCAGGTTTGTACTGTAAAGATCCTAGTTGAATCTTCTTTCCTTTTTTGACAAATTAAACCAAGCCATCAGGTCTGTGACATTAGAGTTTTATATAGTCTGACCTCCTAGTTAAATTATGCTTTAGTGTTCCAAATTTCTCAAATATCTTTTTTCAGGAGGAGAATCCTGTCTGTGTTTGTACCTCAAGTACCAGAGTTCCCTCTCTGAAGGAGTGGGTTGCATCATGTGGTTGTTTTACTGGATTTATAAGCTAAGCCTGTTTCTCTGCTTTTATAGATGTTTCCATAGACATGCCAGATTTCCTCGATATCAGCCACCTTCGGGCCAGGGGTCTCCAGCCAGGAGAAGAGGAGCTTCCAGACATTGCTCCTCCTATTGTCATTCCTGATGACCCGAAAGGTATTTCCTGACTGCTTCTCTCCCAGTTCTCTCCTGTGTTTCCCTTTCCCTCTAGTACATCCTGATTCTCTTGAGTCTTCACCTTCTGGAGCTATGAACAAAGCAGCATCCTTGTGCTTTTGTAATTGAAGACTGTTAAAACACCCCATCCACCTTTTTTCTTCTCTACTAGACAACCCTGGTTCTTCCAGCTTTTCTTCTTTCATTGTTTCAGGATTTATGATTGATGCTGTTGCTCTGGACACTCTCCATTTAAATAATACTTTTATTAAATTGCTGTGCCCAAACATAGACATAATATTTTGTGAAATAGATTATTTCACTTGCTTTACTCTCTATAGTCTCATACTTACCCTTCTGTGCAGTGCTTTTCTCTTTTCAATTGTACAGTGCTGTTTAGTGGAGCAGCTTGTGCTGCATATGTGATTTCTTCATCTTTACTGTCAGAGTTGTTCCATGTGCATGGATGATTATTCTTACTTGATGATGAAGTCATACTCATCCTTACTATATGTTGATTGGTATCTACGACTCAGATGGATAGAGAAGTGTGTGGAAATTCAGTGAACATCTTCTGTCTGTTGACCTTCAATGCATGTTTGTCACTCCCTTTCAGTAAAGTCACTGTTTGTTCCCAGGACCCGATGCAAAGGATTTGGTCTCAGATCCTTACACTGAGTCTCATGACAGGTGTCAGAAATGGGGTGGAGCATAAATCCACTCATTTCTCACACTTGCATAAGTGGTGCTCCTAACCTGCTGTTACCTTTTGAGCTTTTCTGTACTAAATTTTGTGCAAAACCTGCTGATGGTCATTTGTACCTTGTCTGTGGGTTTCTTGCAAAGGCCTATTCTTTGTAATGCTCTTGCTCTATGAACTGAACTAGGTTTAGTGTAAATGAGTACCTTATTTAACACAAAACAGATTATTGTTTAAGCTGATTTAGGTTGGTCATCAGCTACATTTCCTGCTGGTATGTAGTGCCAGCGACACCTTCCTCTGAGCTGAGTTAGGGAAATTACTGGACAGAAACATCCCCAGTCTAATTGATGGCAAAATCATGAGGGATATAAGGAGGAACATGACCTGCCTGTATGAGGTCAGATGTTTCTATTACTTGAAAAATATGGAATTGTTTTTCCTGTATGAATCTAGTTAGCCTTCATTTAAGTCCTTTTCCCTACTTATTTATTTTCTTTTCAGATCGTATGACAAACAATTTCGTGGAGTGTATGTATTTCATTTTTCTGACTATTTCAGCTGATTAAGAAACTGGCATGCTTTTGCTCAGCTAGTGATGGCTTTTCTGTCCTCATAGATATGCATGAAGTATTTTCCTGCATGCTTCTAAATAACAGCTGATTTTTTACTTTTTCAACATTTACTTTCAAGTGGGAACTCTAAGTAGTAGTATCAGCATAGCCAGAATGTGAGCTGTTCATCTATCTGCTGTTCTTCAGCAGGATCTTGCAGCTCTGGGAATCACAGCTGCTTGATTCTGGCCCCCTTGGGCTGAGAATCTGGCTGAAGCTGTTGGGTCCTGTCATTCAGAGAAGGAGATCAGCTGGAGACTTCTATATCCAGCATGTGTTGTTTTTCTCACCTGCAAGATCCTGCCTTTTAATTGAAGTGGTTGCTTTTGGCTGCCAACAGCTAAACTCATCACTGAACTTCTTCATCCCTTGAATTCCAGTGGTGAGATTTTTAAACAAAGTCCTGTAGGAATTAATAAAAATATAAGGGTCTGTCAAGATTACTGAGACAAAAGACTACCAGTAAGTCCATAACAAATACTACAATGCTTTGTAACAAGGCTGTTTTCTAATGGGTGTGGGTTTATTGTGCTACTAAACCAAATCCAAGCAGTATGTATTGTAATGTGTGGCACCATGAATAACAACAAGAAATTCTATATAGTGGATTAAATTAGACTTGAAAATTTTAGGAGGTCCTTTCTTGTAGCTCTAGATATTGATGAGTCTTCGGTTATGCAACTGGCAGAGATGGGTTTTCCATTGGAAGCGTGTCGGAAAGCTGTGTACTATACAGGCAACCTGGGTGCTGAAGTTGCTTTCAGCTGGATCATTGCACACATGGAAGAACCAGGTCAGTGATTAGAAGGTGTAAGTTAAACTCAACTCCTGGTTGTATATTTTGGCAGCTGGTAGAAATTTTATAATGTGTGACAGAGAAACAACAGCCCCTTCCCCACCCCAGGAAACCTGGAGGTGTGAAATTTCCTAAGCTTCTCCTGGAATATGCAGATCTTGATGATTATGCAGTATCCTCTCCCTAGAAGAAGACAGCAAACCTAAGCTACACCAGAGTACACTCTCTTGTCCTCTTTGATGGCGTAGACCAGCTCTGTTTTCCACCCTTTGGCTAGGTCCGTGCTGAGGGGGAAGCAGGGACTAGTGATCAAGTGTAAGTACAAAGAATCCTGTGGTCTGGATGCTTTTCTTCCATATCAGCTGTCTGTAGATCAGGCTAGAGCACTTAAGTTGTGCTTGGAACTTGGGTTGTCCACTGATGGACAGGGCTGCTAGATGTTCTCCACTTCCTGTATCATCCTGCCAAGTTTGGACTCATGTTACAGCACTGGGTATATTATCTGATCACTCCCTTAACAGAAAACTCCAGATTTGGTTGAGTTCACTCTTCGATGTGGGCTTTTGTGTTGCCTGTCTAAAT
Organism: Corythornis vintsioides; assembly: GCA_025447755.1. NCBI lineage: Eukaryota > Metazoa > Chordata > Aves > Coraciiformes > Alcedinidae > Corythornis > Corythornis vintsioides. The sequence goes on from JAOEGS010017632.1 coordinate 32,872, forward strand.
GGGGAATGGGTGTAACTGACATATATCAGCTATGGAATCAGTTCATTTTATATTTGTACATGTATCACCTGCATTGTCTACTATTCTGGTGTCGTTGTTGCTTCCATACCAACCTTTGCTACTTTCCTGTGGTTTCACTTCTGTGATGTGCCAGGTTGTTTCAGCCTGCTCAGTATGAGTTTATTCACCTAGATAGTTTGTAATGTGCATGCTCATTTTGTTGTTTGTAAGTCTTTCCATGCATCTTAAGTCCCAACTGGGTCAGTAAAATGAACATACATTGATTTCAGGATTGCTTTTGAGGTCCTGTTTTTTATGTTGTGTTTGTTGTTGACTTTCCAGTTCAGTGGGGCAAAACAAGGAACTCATGAATGTTTGTTTGTTCCAGACTTTGCTGAGCCATTGGTCACACCTACATTTGGAGAAGGTGCTTCCAGTGGAGCAGATGCATTTGGAGCTGTTGGGCTAGATAACCAACCTCCTGAAGAGATGGTTGCAATTATAATTTCCATGGGCTTCCAAAGGAATCTAGCAATTCAAGCACTGAAGGCAACAGTGAGTTCCATGAATTGCTGGTATCACTTTCATTTTATTTAATTTTGTATTATGTGCTTGGTACCTGTGCATGCTCAGATCCCTTTGACATGTGCATGCAGGAACCCAGTTAGTGGCTGATGCACATAGAGCTATCCTCACAAAGTGTGGGATGCCCAACTTGTCTGTGTTAGAGTGGAGAAGGTGGTTTGTGTGTTTCATATGAGTGTTCAAGTGTGGAGGAAAGTGAGGAAAATTTCACTTCTTTTACTGTCTGTTGAGAAACAACATGGGTGCCTAAAGATTATGCACCTTCACAATGAGAACCCAGGGGCTATGAGGATTAGTTATGGGAGGATTTCTTTTCATCTGTCAAGCTTCTGCTGAGTGCTTACTGAATACAATGGAGGTAGAGTATCTGTCTGACAAGTTTTAAGTGTTGTTGAACATGATCCTTACTCTTGAAAGACCAAAGAGTGGTAGCATGATGCTAGGGAATGTATTAAAGGCTGTTCTTTTGCTTGTTTGACTTGCAGAACAAGAATTTGGAGCGTGCACTAGAATGGATCTTCAGCCACCCTGAACTTGAGGAAGAAAGTGAGCCTGCTTTGGAAGTGATGAATATGGAGAACAATGCTAATGCTAATATCCTTGCAGAGATGGGGTCACAGGGACCCAGGATCAAAGATGGGCCTGGAAGTAAGTAGTTCTTCAAGTTAGGCCTGTCTGTCTTGTTGTTGCATCACAACTACACCATTCACAGAGCTCCTTCCTGTTTTGAACGTAGCTATTGTGGTTTTATGGACATGATCCAGACAATTTACTTACAGCCCAGATCTGTGGGACTCCTAAGTTCTGTGGGCTGTGTTTGCTCAGAAAACTCTTTCCTTGAACTCCCTGAATAGCCTGAGTCCAACTTCCTTATTGCCGTAGCATATAAATCTCCCTTGGCCTAGCTTTACTTTTTATTTTGTTGCTGTAAGATAAAAAGACCAAAAGCCAGAATGTTTAAAACTTCAGAAGCTGAAGATAATGCTGCTCTTACAGACCACCCGAGTTTCTGTCCTCCTGTGGTCTGATGGGAGAGTTGATAATCCCTTCAACCACATTCCTTGTTCAAAATGTGGCAGGTGTAATTGGTATCCTGCATGTACTGCTTTGCTATTTTCTTTTTGTTTTTTTCCTTTTGAGATCTGCAGTCACACTAGTGCCAAATAAACCACAAGATGGAGCTAAGGTGCAGCTGTCGAAGTTGTAAAGTAGGCAAAGAACCTAATTAGATGTGTAAAAGCACTGGAGTACAGAAGCTCAGTGGTGGTCTAACATAAAGATTTCACATAACATTTTTTGAAGGGTACTTAGTGGCCAGTTCTAATAACTGTAGTATGTTCTAAATTTGTACCTCTGATCTTGACTGTAATGTTCTTATAAAAAAAATTAACAACCAATTGGATTTTTGTTTCTGTGATTGCTGTTATATATTATATAAGAACATTCATTTCTTTGTTTCTAACATTTTAAAGACCAATCTTAAGTCTCGTGGAGACACGGGAAACATTGATTATCATTAGATTAAAAAAAAAAAAAAATTGGGAATAATTATTTTTTGTGGTACTTAGCCTTTATAGACTGAGACCATTTACTGAGTGCCTGAAATCCTGATAACCATCATGATACTGTAAAATGGCTCCAGAAAGCCTTCTCCACCAAAATCCAGACCCCTGTCTTTATGCATTATCCTGAAAGAAGGTACCCTTTTATTTTTGGTGGTAGTTTGGGTGAATGGCATGAATGGGTGGGGAGCAAGAATCTATTCTGAGTTCTCCAGAAACTTTTAGCACAAAAATTGTCTTTGTATTAAAGGAAGAGGTTTCATTCCTGTCCTCTCTATTATGGGCTGCTGAAATATAAACTTCTGTTTTTCTGTTGATTTATAGGGGATTTGTAATCACACATGCTATAGCTAATATGGGTGCAGAATTCCTCAAATAATACTTTGCTTTTTCTGTGGTACTCTCTGTGAGCTGGGATGAATCTCCTGTTTTGTTTTTTGTTTGTTTGTTGTTTTTTTTTCTAGCAGGGGCTGTGATCACAGCCCTGCTGTGTATGTGCACAGATCTGTGTGGGTTTGATTTGGATTGGTTTGATGTCTGATGGTGAATTTAACCAGTAGTTAATGCAAGAATATACTGTAGTCTTAACAGAAAACGTGTTTGGGGATGCAGACTCCGAGTTAGTGCTTAGCTTCTTCTCCAGTATTAGGTTCCCCTGGAGTCATACTGCAATGTTATCAGTTAAAGACTTATGGTCCCATTTGTGTTTCTTAAACAGGATACGAGCTGTTTGGGTTCATCAGCCACATGGGAACATCCACAATGAGTGGCCACTATGTTTGTCATCTCAAAAAAGAAGGAAGGTGAGTGGAACTGAGAGAGACACACAAGGATGTGTAAATATCTCCTTTAAAGTATCTGTTTCTTTTGGGGAATCAGATCTGTATCTGGATTTGTTTAGCTGAGCTTCCCCCAAATTCCTTTTATTACCCATCAAACTATGGACTGATACTAGTGTTGCTAGTACTGTGATGCTAATCTTGGCTGTCATTTGCTATGCTGCTACTGTTTGGTGTCAGGAATCCCTGATTTTCCTTCATTTGAACTGTAACTGAACATTCCTCTGCAATCCCCTCTTCCTTTTCAGTTCCTGACCATGCAAATAAACCTGCTTTGGCTGTTTCTTTGATCATTTGCTCTTGTTGAGATATCTAATTTTACATTTAAGCTCTTTGAAGTTTTGGCCTAAGAAGTACTCATTAATTTAAGATTATTTTTATGCACATGGAATGTAATCAATCTTATTTTCATTTCAGATGGGTGATCTACAATGACCTTAGAGTCTGTGCCTCAGAACGACCTCCTAAAGACCTGGGCTACATTTATATTTACCATAGGATACCAATTTAGGCCTCAAATCTTCTACCTGGCCTTAAGAACCCATAAGCCTTTTTTAACCTGCCCAAAAGAGTGTACAATAAAAAAAGGGAAAATCAACAAAAGACCTTTAACCCTTGGACTTCCAAAAAGCAAAGGAAAACATGGGATATTTATTTTTTATTTAAAAAGTCATTTGATGCCACCTGGAGTGTTAGAGGAGAAATTGCTATTAGGAGCTGTACAGTATATTGTTTTAAATTTGTACACCTTAATACTATGTGATTACTAGTGGAGTTTGCAGCTAGTATTTGGAGAAAACAGAAGTTCGAGTTGAACAAAAATATCCCAGTTCATCCCAGCTCCTGCCTGTTCTGTCCATGCATCCATTGAAGAGCAAAAATAAATACTTGCATCTTTAGTAATTGGGAGCCAATGTTTTAAACCAGAGTCCAAACCACTTAGAGAAATCATATAGTACATAAAGTTGGAGGGCAGGGTGGTGTGTTCCTCAAAGCAGAATATCTTATTTGAAAGATTATTTTTCAGTACAGTAAGAGAAGTCCAATGAAATTGTGGCATTTGGTTTTATCGTATTTTGGTTTGTCTTTTTAATGCATAAACCTAAGAAACTGCTGGAGGTGGAAGCAATCTCCTGGCAGTGCCCTGTATGTTTTCTGCCAAAGAGAAACATTACATTTTATTTTTGCAGACATTGGTTTCTTCATTGTCATGAATGTTTGTTTTGCAAGTTCTTCCAACAGATTCAAGATTACAGATGGCTAAAAGAAGCACTTTCAGACTACAAAATTAAATACACACCCCCAGGAAAGGCCAAGGCTGCTATTTAAATTTTATTTTCTCATGTCGGAGGTAAAGAAAGGGGTTAATATCCCATTATATTTATTTCAGGGAAATTTGCATCTAGACCACTCACATACCAGCCGAAATCAACTCATTGACAAAGTATTAAGAGTGAAATTCTGCTTTCTGCCAAAGATTGCTTAAATATTTAGTACCATCTATGAGTGGAGAAAATTGCTTAGTGCTGATTTTTTTTTTTTTTTACTCTCTTCCCCCTCCCTTTAAAAAACAGTTCTGGACAAAATAAAAGCTGGCAGTATTTTTTTCCCTTCTTCCAGTTTTTGAGTATTTGTGTGTTTCACCAGAAAATGGCAGATTTGTATATGGGATCAGCAAATTATGTACAGATACATCTTCTATTTAAAGTTAAAAAACAAAACTTCTGTACAGCTATTTGTGCTTTCACATTCTGGCAGAAGAAGAAGGACAAAAGACCTCTTTTTCTATATAATTTTTTTAAATGTCCAGTTATATTCCAAGGAAGTTCAACACAACAGCTTCCCTATTGCCTCGTGAATTTAAAGGGCTAGTTATAAACTAACAAAATCTATTGATTGCTAGTTTTTTTGTCTATCAACCTTGGGTAAATAAAGGCCAGCAGAGTGGTTCCCATGTTCATTATCAAACTGGAAACATATGGCTGGTAGTGTAGGATTAAGGGTGGAGCTTACCAATGGTTCTTGCAGACCATTGTGCGTGGTACATCGTAAAACTGGAGAGGCTGTGGGACTGGTTGATCTCAGTTATTAGGAAACCTGGCAGGTGATAAACTGGAAATGGTGAATGAAAAAGGAGAACCATTCACTGGCCATGATAAATGAACAGAGCAGCTTGGCTCCTGAATTTCTTTTCAGGTTATCACTCTGGTGTACTGCCTGCCTAACCTATCAAGCGTGTCAGAAGTGCAGGGAGCATTTCAGGGGAAAGGCTTTTGAAACTTAAGAAATTTAGCACTTGAAAATACATTAGAAGTTCTTCAGCTGTTATTTTATTCCTTCCCAAAGTAGTGGCTTCACTTCTTTTTCAAATGTCCATTTAAGTCATCTCACTTTTGTGACAGGATAGGTGTGAGGCACACAAATCTGGAGGAGCAGAATGTAAACTCTTGACTACTCAGCCTAATGTGGGGGAGAGTAGTTTTTGTCTTAGGGCTTGGGTTTTTTTAAATTTCAGCTTGCAGAAGCCATGTTCAAACAGACTGTACTGAATAGATGACTAATTAATCAGGTCTTGCATGCTAAAATTTCTCTGCACTTAATAGTGCTGGGCTGGGCCTCAGTGCACAACCTGGGCAGTGGCTGCTGGGGCAACTCCGTATGTCTGGGTACTATGATAGCTTCTGGGGGGTTAGGTGTGCTGGAGCTCCTTGATAAAAAAGGGATGGAGAAAGAAAAATCACTTTTTCTGTGAGCTGTTTGAGACAATCTAACTTGAGAATTATGGCAAGTCAGGACTTGGCAACAAATAATGCTCATATTTTTTTGACTGATTTTTACTTTTTTTGTATGATACATGTAGGTTAGGAGAGCAGAAGGAATTGAAACAACTTTTGTTTGTTTGTTTGTTTTTCTTCTCTCCTTCCTAGCAGTATGCTGGATTCAATAGATCCTTCCTTCTGAGTCACAATCTTCAGTCTCCAAAACACATGTAGACACAAACTCCTATTTAATCTTACTAGCTAAAATATAATTGGGATAAAATTTTAATTTATGCAAAGTCATGGTTTAAAAAACAAGTCTAGCTCTTTCTGGATTACTACTACTTGTAATAAGTAGTATTATCGGTCCAGTTTTTTTCATTCAGTCAGCCTCTACTGGGTCAGAGCACACATTCAGAATACAGATACAGAGCTCGTTAGATTGTTTTAGAAGCATCTCCAATTCATTCCTTTTGTTCTCCATCCTGTCAGCAGCTGTTCTTATCTTTATGGTTGTCATGCAGTGAAAGATTATGCAAAATATGTAACTGGTCATTTTTATTCTTTTCCCATCACCCTTCCTACCTTCAAGGCTGAGATTTCTATTCATTCTTTGGGGGTTTTACTGTTGTATCCTGGAAGTGTCTGTACTGGTTTACTTTGCACCATTCAGAATTGTTTGCTTGAAGCACTGTTAACTTTTTGGAGAGTATTTGCCTGAGATGGAAAAGGTTGTGAATGACGTTGTTGCAACTGTTTTAAATTAAAAAGAAATATTCTCACATCTTGTGACTTTGTGAATTTTTCTTTCTTTCTTGTCTGAAGAGGAATAGACTGAGTATGCTTTGATACGGCCTCTTTTCTTACTCTCTGTGGTCAGGTTTGGTGTTTTACTTAACCTGCATTGGGGACTAAAGTTTGTGAGAGTCTCAATTTTTTTTGTGATGTGTGGCACTTCTCTGGGTTAAAAAAAAAATAAATCCTCAAGCCCTGTGTGGTTATAAAACATGGAAAAAAAATAAAATAGGACTTGTTTGTTTGGGTTTTTTTAACTCTTAAGATGATTGACGTATTTGAACCAGGAATTGTCAATGCTCATATGGAAGAGTGTTGTCATTTTAACCTGAAATCGCTGCTTTATCTTGGTTTATATTTCTTAAAATTCATTTTGAAATGTTACCTAAAGAAGGTTTTTACACATTTTCCCCACATGTACAGGATTTACATAGTGTGACCACCGTGACTCTTCGGTGGATGCAAGTATAGGCCATAAAAGCAGACTGAGGGATGGCAACCTTCTCCTCTTTATAGGACTGTGGGACTGGCAACTGTGGTAAGAGGCAAACCTGCCAGGCTGCGACACAGCCTGACGTGGATGTAGAAGACCATGTAAAGCATTGAATGGTAAATATAAAAGGTTAAAGATGGTTCAGCTCCTGAAGTCCAAATTTAATAATCTGTTTTGGTTTCTTTTCTATTGCAGATGTTCTTTGTGGCTGTGGCAGGTCACACTGCACTGTGGTCTCAGCACTTGTAGCAACGGGAAGAGGTAGGATAACATGGCTGCTTGTGCAAGGTAGGGCTCTGTTCAGACTTCATGCAAGAATTTTCTGTGTAGGATTTGTACCTGATAACTTCTGCAGACAGCTTGTGGAAGGCAGTATTAGGTAAGTGAGAACTCTTCCTCTGCTCTCCCTCACTAAAATGGGCAGTACCACCTCTCTGTCCCTCAGGTATGCTACCAGCGTGATGTGACCAAGGGCTGCACTGACAGCTCTGGTGAAAGAAGAATGCCATAAGACATTGAAGACAGATGCATGGCTGAGTGCTGGTGTGGAGTTGACTACATTTTCATACTTTTTTGAGCAGTTTTGCATACAGCATTCGGTAGTAATGTGTTTCTCCCATTTCTCCCAAGGTCTGTCTTTGCTAAAGAGCACCTAACTCAAGGGTGTTCCTGCTGCTGATTTGTGGGTACATTCAAGCAGCAAGAACTAAAAATTAACATTGCCTGGGAAAAGTGCCAAGAGCACATATTACTTGCATCCTAAGCACTAATGTGGTTTTAGTGTCTATTCCCTTTTCTTCTTTAGTGTAGGGTATGTGCAACATCTTTTGGGCCAGACCTCTGCTAGTATAAATTCCAGTTGTAAGTATAATTGATTAATATATTGAAATAAAAATAAATTACAAAAAATAACTCTACATTGGAGTAATGATTCATTTTTGAAAAACAGTAATGAAAAATACATCTTCTGGGCTTAATTTTTAAGCAGAGAAACACATTAACGTTGTAAACAATAGACGACCTCGTTACAAAAAAAAGTCCTTTATTTCAGTTGAAGTAGGTCCCTCCTTTCACCTCAAATAATTATAGTCAACACCATTTTCAAATTGAAAAAAGATCTTGAAATATTTGAAGCCACAGACAAAGTTTATTTTTAAAACATATTTAAAAATTGCACAGTTATAAATACAGGTAAATAAATCCAATTTAATATGTGGAAAAGGACCCAAGGAAGGCATGCTTCCATTACAGTACAAAAATACTACATTAAATGTGGTGCTCTGCAAATAGTCATCTATGACCTTAATAAACTTAACACATCCAGTATGCGCATCGCTCATTTCTGAGGAGATAGAATATTCTAAACAGCAGTGCAAGGAAACATCAAATTAAAGCATCAGTAAACTACAAGTCTGTGTTTAATATTATACACAGCTGATAATGCACTAAGTATACAGAGGCAAAGTTACCTGTAGTAAGAAACGAATCTTTTGCTCCGCTCAGGTTCTCCATCTGGGTTAATATGAACCTTTGTAGTGGAATGTAAACATTCAGGAGTAGGGCTGAACTTCGGCCCTGCATCCACCACCCACTTGGCTGCCAGACCTTGCACTAACGCTTAACTAGCAACACAAAAAGTTAAGTGGGCAATGTAAGTCTCTGCAGCATCAGGGCTCTGCAGATGGCACAGGCAAAAGTATCTGCCAACCCTGTAACCTCTTCTTTCCTGTATGTTGGCTTAAAAATAAAGCCAAAAAAACTGATGCAAAATTGCAAAGGTTTTCAAAGAGTTTACAGCATATAGAAGAAGCCGCACAGAATGCCTCTCAAAACTATATATTTTTATTTTACTCTAGATATGTTATACTCTGATATATAAAATATATTTATAAATGTTTTGATTTTTCTGAATTTACAATAGATTACTGATATTAAAAAGGGTAATTAAATTAAAGGTTTAGCCAATGTCAATGGCGTTCTGTAAATGTGGAAGGGGAAAAAAGATCAAAGCACATTAAGTCTTGACCATGCAAGCTTGCTCAATGGGCTGTCACATGTGCAAGCATTTGTAAAGTTACAGCTTATTTTAGGAAAATTTAGATTCCTTCTCTCTCTTTCTGATGCCTAATACCTATTACCTTATGGGCTGAAGCTCTGAAACTTTCTCTGGATTCTGTGACATGTTTGTTTTTCATTTTGCTTAGGTTTGTTCAAAGTGTCAGTGATCTCTTCATGCATGGCACTTTTCTTCTCTGATTTCACCAGTCCCAGACCAGTAGAACTGTAATGAAGGAATCTGATTTCTAGCCTAGATGAGGTTTGAATGCAGATAATAGTGTATTGCATACCCACCATTGTTTTTGCAACGTGCAGTGTATATGTCTATCATGTTTATCTGTGAATATTCAATATTGGTATTTTATAAACATTTATTATAGAAATTCACTGTACAGACTGCTAAGCTGACGACACTGGTGACCAGAAATCTCAGTTTTTCAGCTGTGCAGGTTATTCATGCGAAGCAACTAATATGTCTCATTTTGCAGATGCACATTTGAGCAAAAGAGATTTACAACCAATTTCTGTTTCACTCTAATTCACACTGTATCCAACAGAGATTGATTTAGGCCCCAGGCTTTGCCTCTGTGGCTGCCAGTAATTGTTACAGTTGTTATTTCTGTCATGGTTTTTGTGTTACAAAGGCCCATGATCTATGGACGTTCCTAGGATCACCTAACTGATCTCTTGGTGTTGTCAGGATCCTCCTTTTCATCTGACACACAGGCCCAAGCTTTCTAAATCGGCTCATTAGCTCTTCATGCTTAACTTGATGTTCTAAGGTTTCTGCTGAGTTGTCTGCAGCTGAAATCCATAGATGCTGCATATAATGATCCTGTGAAGTTTTACATCTGTGTATATTTCAAGCAAGATAGTCAGACACTGAGCTGCCTTCAGAGCTAGTGGGCTAGTTTGAAAAGCCTGGCCGTGATAAGCATAGACTGGGGCAAAGGTTATTTCACTGGTTCTGGAAATCTTTCTGTCTGGGTTGATGCTATCTGCTTTAGACTTGAGTAGAACACACAGCTTCACTGTGGAAGCTGTGCATATTTAGCTTTTTAATTCATAAGAGAATACTAAATGTGTCTGCAAAAGCTATTGCTGCAGATTGTCATTGATTAAACACTTGAAGCAAGTATGAAATCCAGAAGGTAAAGTGATTTCTGAGGATGGGATTTAAAAGGGGCTTGGCATTTGGTCTAATCTGTTTGAAATAACATGAGCTGGTCTGAGTTTGGCAGATGCAAAGTATTTTAAAAATATTCCATAGAACATACCAATCAATAATTTAACAATACCCTAGGTGTGGGCCTTCTGCATGCATTCTGTAAGCATATACTCTAGTAGCATTACTGCATGCTTTGTGTTAATATTTCAGTGTGGTTATTAATGTAGTCACATGCAATATTGTCATGTGAGATTTTGACATTTGAACCTCCCCCTCGGTGTTTTTACAAGTGTTATGATTTATCAGATCATAAGAAAAGACCATCAGATGCAGATATGTGCATATGTTTGCCTCAAAAGTAAATGGATTCTTGAAATGGGCATAAACCAGTCTATTGCAACACAATTTCTAGAGTTATTAGTTTCTAGAGATAAGTAAGAAGTGAGTCTTTTGCTTTTGTTGCAAAACGTCACTCACTAAATAACCCATTTGGTTTCAGTGCCTGTTCAGCATGTGCAGTTGCATCAGAGGCCAGCCCTTGTCCAGTAGCTCTGTATGTGCACATAAGCTGATCATGCAAAGTGCTCAGCACTTCTGTGAAGACTACAGACCTTCAGAGTTTAGCAGCTTGATGGATCAGACTTACAGGTCGTAAATATTCATAAATCTTTGCAGAGGAGAGGGACACCTGAAAGCTAGGTTTAGGAAATAATTTTTTAATTGCATGAAATATAAAATAGAAAAAAAGACTCAAACTTGAAGTCAATTACCTGGCAGTGATAAATCACCTCTGGAGAAAGAAGGGAGTAACAAGAAGGGGAAACTGGTGGGAGATGATGATAACACATTGCAACACTCTAATTTGACATCACCACTTAGATGCTGTACAGCTGTTATCCTGAAGTGTCTGAGTCTCTTCTCTGCTGAAATTGTTAGTCTCTGTGTGAAACTGGTTCCTTACCTAGACCGTGTGTTACCTGTCCATTTACACAAGTGGTGACCTCATCCATGCAGTCTGTGAAGCAGCAGCATTCCTCTGCTCTTAGGTAATGCCATCACATACAATGGCTGTTATTTGCCCGTCTTGCTTCCTTGCACACCTGGGCAAGTCAGGGATGGCAGAAGGTTTTGATTTGGTCAAGTGCACAGGGATCACTGAGAACAGGACCCAGATTCTATGTGTCTCACTCTCAGGCTCAATCTGTTACTGCTTAGCAGCTGCCTTATTTATCCTATCTCATGCTTGGTTAGAAGTAAGAGTAGATGAATTTCCTCCTCAGGGTGTTAATATGCTGCAGCCTCCTCACGTTTCCTTTTGCTGTTTCAGGCAAACATACATGCTTGCCACTGAGTGCTTAAGAAACACCGTGAGGAGGTCAGATCAAAGCTGTATCTGATTGTCTCCTGCACTGACAGTGCTTGGCAGTGGGGGCTACAGGAGGATAAAGCCCAGGATATTGAAGAAGTCCCCCAGAGTTCCAGGAGCTGTTGAGCCTGACCTGTTAGGTGAGCTCAGCCACTCCACTCTCCCATACAGTCCAGGCCAGAACTGGTGTTTAGTACAAGCAGCTGTGCCACCTCCCCAGTAAGTCTGTCTGCTTTGGCTGCTCTTTCCCACAGTGTCTCAGTAAGTGGCATGTGGTTAACTGTCCATAGGCTGTCTTAACCAGAAGAGCACAGATGGGATAATCTCCAGGAGAGAACAATCTCTTTGGCCAGTCCTTGTAGCCTCATCCCATACAGCAGAACTACAGTGCTTGTGATGAGCTGGGGGCCTGGCTGTCCCCTTGCAAGGCACAGTTCAGCCCCAGTGTCTTTTCTCTAGGTTTACACAACTGTCCTCATAACAGTCATGTGGGTGTGGACATCTACCCGCAGATGAATGCAATTTTGAGCAGTGTATCCCAGGATAAATCAAAAAGTACCTACTTTGTTCTTTTTGGGGAGGCTGGGGGTTGCTTTGGGTTTTCCTAACAGAATTGCTGTGTTGCCCATGCTAGAGGAGGCTTACTGAATTGCCATCAGTATCAGATGCCCCTTGTTCTTCTGATTCTATGAAGTCAACCAGTTAAGTCTTTTGTTTAATTTGAAAGGTAGAAAAATAAAGCTCCTGAACAATTAATCTGGATAAGCACTGATTATTCTACACCACAGTACAGAGGATATTGTAGGAGAACTTGTGTGATGGCAGGGCATCAAGCAAGCACATATGCCTTTGCTTTACAGCCTTTTCTCAAAGCTGCCTCCCTTCCCTCTTATCACTTTCTAGATTCAATTGCACTGCGCCGTCTGCTCTGCCTTATCAATAAAGAGCTGTCATCAGACATCTCTGTCAAAGCAAAAGAGCAAACTGTTGTCAGCAGATATGCATACAGCAGCCCATTTAGATAACATGCCAATTCTTAGAGAAAGTTATGGAACACTTGATAAGCAGGAAGATAAAGGAATATATATATATATATATAAACAAATAATAAAGCATTACTAAAAAATATTGTAACTGTTTCAACACCTCTATTCCCTGGAGACAGTGAGGGGTTATTTTTTAATGAGAACTGATTATTTTTATTTAACAAACTATAGTTGGTGATTAGATGCATTGATTACACTGTCTTCCATGGAATTTTCCTTGAAGTGGTTGCTCAAAATAACAGACAGCTGCAAAAAACTTTGTTTGTACTGGTGAAGCTGTCCAATTCCCACAGAACTTCTTACTGTGTGATCTATGCAAATCAATATTTTTTTTTTATCCAGCAGATTGAGCGGAATTCCTTTTAATGCTGATAATAGGAAATGAACTTTTTGTCAGACTTTAACACATTCCAATAACTACCCTGAACATTGAATTCCTGGCCACAGATCAACAGAGTAGCCATCTAATTACACTTTTTGTCTTTCACTATTTCAGAAAAGTATTACAAATATCAGCAACTGAGAATTACCTCCTTAAAAAATGTCTATTCCTGTCTTTGATTGACACACTCACCTTGAGCTAAATGTATTTGACTGTAGCCAAATCACTCCTCTCATCATCTGGCTGTGTACTGCCTTCAGTACTGTTCCCCATTCATCCAATCAGGAAAAAGTAAGAGTGTGTGTGTGTGTGTGTGTGTAAGTGTAAGTATACACACACACACACACGCACACGCACACACATACACATTTTTAAGCAGCTACAAATGCTGCTGTTATCTAAGGATTTAGTCTGTTATGATAGAGGTCACTGAGACTCCTGCTTCTACTTGTCATAACAACAGGATCAAATCTTAGTCTTGCAAACATTATCTAGACTGCTTTTTTTTTCAGGGAAAATTTTCCCTTGAGCATGGTCTGCAGGCACTAACACCTACAAAGACTTTTCTTTATGTGCAGTGAAAATCTGTGGCTTATTATGGTCTGAAATGACATAATTCACATACAACATGTATGTGCATGCACATGCAGGTATGTGTATAGTACCTGATGGATGCATAATAGAACAATCTTTATAATAGATATTGCAGTTTATACTGTATTTGTGTTTTTTAAACATAAGAACACCAAAAACCCTCTCATCACTTTTCAGGAAATATTTGGTCCTTTATGCCAACAAGTCAATCCTATACATTCTGATCTTAGTAACTAAAATAAAAGCATAGCATTATTTTACAAAAAGTTTAAAGTGCATAAGTACATAGATTGGTGCAGATCCTGCTCTGAGCTCTTTGCAATAGACATACTTTGTCCAAGATCAGGAATAGTTGGTTTAAACAGCAACAATTCTAGTGTAAACTGACACTTCTGCTGGCAACACTTGACCTTCCCATGTGTATGTGGCCTAGTCCAATAGACAGCCATCCCCTTAACATTGCACATGGGTTACAGCTTTATGAGCTTGCAGAATTTGGCTCGAATCAATCAAGGTATCTTTTGAAGCAAAAAATGCCTTGACTGCCAACTAATAAATATATTAAAACCAAAATACATCAGTTTTGCATGCATCTATTTTCAGAGCTTTGTTGAAGATGGACTGAGAGAAAACTTTTAAACAAAAGAACCAAAGGACAGGATTTCCATGTTGTAGGGCAAAGTGATGTCAGCATAGTGAGAAGAGTTACTAAGCAGGTTCCCTAGATGCATTGCTTGCCATTCTAAGGTGCAATAATGATTATCTAGGTATGTCCTCAATATCTTTTTCTTTGTATAGCTGTGTATTTATAGCAAGCTATAGCTTGCATGGGATGAAGGTTCTTCAGAAATAGTTATTTCATCTAGTTCAGGGCTTTGTCAGATTAGTTGCAGCTCATTTCAATCCACTGATTTTGAATTTATTTACAACATTTTGTGCTTTTGAACTTTCTCCTTTTTGAATAATGTCCAAGAGAATTCCCCTACTGATCTACAGCTGTGATCTTTTGGAAAATGTTGTCATTTTGAGATGAGTAATAAAAGAGTTCTCTGTTTCCCAATACAATTTAATCAATTTATGAATGCTTATTATTTACGGCTCTAGATTAAAAGCTCTTAGCAGAATGTCTAGATCACCCACATTGGCAGCTTGAAATAGTTCTGGCTGGTCCATCATAGACAGAGCAATCCGAAGTGCTGCCCAAATATTGCCTGATAGAGCAGGGTGGGGAACCTGTTGTTGATTCCTGCTCTTTCTTTGCAAACTGAGAGCAGTGAGAAAATTGCTGACAGCCTCTCTGTAGGGGAGAAGAAAAAAGAAACAAGCAATATAATTTGCTTAACAATTAGATTGAAACTTTCTGAAGTTCTGTGCTGGATTTTAGTGTATTATATTACAATGCAGTTCATTGGTGTCACTTTGTTACTCTTGATTTCCTTTAAACAAGAGGATGTGTCCTGTGGTAACGGAGACCTCATTTTTTTCATACACCTGGAGTTACTGTCTTCATTGTTGTGTAGCTCCCCTTCATCTTAACTGTTTTAAGATGAGAGGTGGGAGCCTGAAATTTCACCCTTGCTTCCTGAAGTATGTACCAGAAGTGGTTTTGGTGGCATTGGCTACTTCAGTCAGTTTAACTAAAGTTTCCCTTCTAAAGGCAGGCTCTTCTGTTTTTCTTTTGATAAAAACTCCTAAGCACAAGACTAAGTTTAAATGTGAGAACAATCTCACTGATTATAAGAACACTTACACTTAGACTTAAAAAAATGCTTAAGCAGCTTGCTGAATGAGAGATTTTTTTTTGATGGACATACAGTAGTTATGTTGAATTCTGGAATAAGAGAAGCATCATTGCTTTGTTAGTACTTTATAAAATTTTGTCATTTATTACAATAGCTGAGATTATGTAGCTATATTCTGATTTGGTTGGTTGATTGTTTTGTTTTTGGCTTTTTATTTTTGTTTTTTTTTCTTCAATAACCCTAGCTAGCAAATTAATTTTCACTTGGTAGTTATGATCCCTGACTACTTTGTTTCCACATTTTTGTAACTTACCTGTATGCCCCTAGGTTGATGCAGCTTATCCCCAAGTTGTACCTGGATCTAATGAAGCCAGGTTGTATTTCTAAAGCACGTGTATAGGCCTCAACAGCTTCTTCACTTCGATCCCCATTTGCCAAGGTTGCTCCAAGACGGTTCCATAATGTATAGTCCTGGTGAAAACAAGAGTTTTCAACTGTAGGTGTGAAAGATGGAACACAATAGCTTATTTTTTATTGTAAAGCAAGGAGGGCTGCAGGAAAATAGCCATAGTGTGTCTTCTTTTAATTGACATGGAATGTGAGGTTCTGACTCATGATTATGGGCATCTTTATATAACTGCTGCAATTAATCATCACACAGCTAGAAACCGGACCCATATAAATCTGCTTCTAAATGGGGCTGTTTTGTAATTAACTTTTCTATTTCTGTTATTAAAATTTTAATGGCTGAAGTGACATCTCATTAATATTAGCTTGATCTAGAGGGGAGGAAGAAAATAGCCTGTAAAGCTAAATCCTTGAAAATGTAAAAGCATAAAATGTACCTCTGGCCGAACAGTTAAAGCAGCACTAAACGCATCTATTGCTCTGTTAAATTCTCCATTCAGGTGGAAAAGAACTCCAAGCCCCGTCTGCAAGTCAGGGTCTATCATATCTCCGTTCTGGTGAGCAGCCTCCAGGTACAAATCCTTTACTTCTTCAAGTAATGAGCTAGACAAGAGTGAAAAATAACTTAAAGTTCCACCTTACTTTTTTTTACAAATACTTCAATACTGATTACATGGCCAGAAATGAAAGTCTTTGTAGTGGATGCAAGTGATGTACTCTTAAAATTTGAAAATAAGCTTCTTCAGCTTCATCATGGTGAAGACTTACTTCCAGATGTTGTTATAAACTTGTGTCTGGAATAAAAAAGTTCACCTATGTAATGACGTTTACCTATATAATGAAGAGAACAGGTTCTGTGAGGAGGAGATGAGGGAACTGGGTTTGTTTAGCTTGGAGAAAAGGAGGCTCAGGGGAGACCTTATCACTCTCTGCAACTATCTGAAAGAAGTTTGGAGCCAGCTGAGCGTCAGTCTCTTCTTAGTAATGACTGACAGAACAAGAAGAAATGGCCTCAAGTTGCATCAGGGAAGGTTTAGTTTGGGTATTAGGAACACTTTCTTCACCATAAGGGTTGTCAAGCATTGGAATGAGATGCCCAAGAAAGTGACGGTGTCACCATCCCTGGAGGTATTTCAAAAATGTATAGAGGAGGTACTGAGTGACATGGTTTAGTGGTGGGCTTGGTAGTGCTAGGTTAGCAGTTGGACTTTGTGATTTTTAAAGATCTTTTCCAAATTAAATGATTTGATGATTCTATGTAGTCAAAGTGCAGCTATGAACCCAAGTGAGATAACATGAAGGCTTATTAAAAATATTAAAATTGCACGAGTTTCTCAGAAGTAAAAGTGTTTATTGGCAAAAATAGCAGTCATTCTTAAGAGGAATATATCAAGTAATTATCCAAGACCCCTGAATCATAGATCATAGAATCATAGATCTTAGGGGTTGGAAGGGACCTAGAAGATCATCTAGTCCAACCCCCCTGCCCGAGCAGGGTCACCTAGACTAAGTCACC
>JAOEGS010017632.1:50259-60403 GCA_025447755.1 Corythornis vintsioides
CATGAGAGCTGTCCCACCATGTCTCAGTGATTGCAATAAGATCATGGTCCTGAGATCTCACACAGATCTCTAGTTCATCCTGTTTGTTCCCCATGCTGCGTGCATTTGTGTACATGAAGAAACATGCCAAAATTTAAAACTTCTGTACCCATTTCAGGCTTCATAAAACCTTTGCACTGACATCACCAGATGACAGTGGGTTGAGGCCAAAGTAGAATAACATAGTTATCAATTAAGCAAAACTTACATATTTAATTTTTGCTTATACTAAATTATCTCATCAACTTAGGGCTTGTTAGTGACACAGGTAAAACATAAGGCCTGGCTTGAAAATGTCAAGCAATGAGATAGCCCTAGCTATCCAGCCTAGAGTGGCTGGGTTGGGAAATAGGAAATAGGGTGAACAGTAGGGAGAAGACACACAGAGCAGGATACATGCCTGGTATGGATTTGGAAGTGGCTGAAGAGAGAGGATGCAGGATGTGGGAATGCTGAGGCAGCAGACAGGATCAGAAGGAAGCTATGGGAGTTGAGAGGAAGCATCTCTTTTTAGCTGGTATGGCATAAGGTACAACCTTTGCTTCTTGGGCCAGATGTCCTGTGTTGGCTTCCCAACACTTCTTGCCACTAGAGCCACTGAGTCTCCCACCATATGGAACAGGCTGGACTTCTACAGAGTCAAGGGGCAGTGCATGCACTGTTGTATCTAGTGAAGTGATTACACTTACCACCATCAGGATTTACATTGCATTTACCTTTCGTCTGATGTCTTAGACATTCTCCTTGTAAGTGCTGGGGACCCTTTTTTGCTTTTCACTATGTACTTGTATTTTGGATTTTGCTTTATCCAGTTTCTTAGGGCTTGATAGGCTTCTTGTTGATGGCCAGTGTTAGTATAACTTACAGCCAGGGCCATCAGAGCTTTTAGGTTGTTTGGCTGTAGTTCCAAGCACCTAGGCAGAAAATAAAAATATATTGAGGTATTTTTTTAGCGAAGCACAACTCTTCAACTCTTTCAAAATAATCTATGTGAAGATCTACCTAATAATACTTTTAAAGAAGGGACTTTGTCTTATCTTTGGTGCTAAGTGCATTATGTACATGTATACAAACGTGCATACGCATTGCTTTGCATACACGTGTGCATAAATGTATGCATAGAAGTTTTGTTTTCTTCTTTTGGGTTATGATTAGATGTTGGCAAATACTTTTTTAATAGTCTCTAGCTAGTAAACAAATCACAGAAGGGAAGATTTATGTAAATTCAAATGGACAGTTTAATAGTGTTTGCAGCTATATTAAAAATATTTTTAAACCGCAATTTATCTCATCCCTATGAAACTTTTCAGACACCCTGAATTTTTGTATCTCTTTCTTTTTCCTTGACAAAACTGTAGCAAACCAACTCACGTAGTCTTTATATCTATTGACTGAAAGCAGAATCTATTCTACTTATTGAACATCACTGTTGCTTGTTTCAAAACTGCAGGTATGAGCAAGCCCTAAACCAGGCAACCCCTTGGATTTGTATCCAGGAAAGATGATAAGTTACATATAAACAAGTTAGAGCATCCTTAAGCTGAAAAGACCTGATGGTGAACATTGCTAATGCAGTTGATTGTGGAGAAGGGATTTGCTTCATATGGAAATATGAAAACCCGCTACAGAAAGGGAATTATAATGCTGATATTTTGGAACTGACACTTTACATAGAAGCCTACCACAGTCTTCACATCTCTATCAACTTAAAAATGTTGTCAGTTTAGTATTCATCAGCTGAAAGGTGCTCATTGCAATTAAGAAAACCTCTTCATTAAAGGACAGGCTGCAGAAAACATGCCAAGTAGCTAGAATATTAAAAAGGCACTTTATTTGCATTATTATATTTGCAATATATTTATATATTAATATCTGTCATGTAACTTTTCTTTTGTGCAACTGTTCTAGAGTAACTACTAGATTAAATATTGTACTTATTTAACAAAACAGAAATATTTATCACTAGTCATTCCTCTGAGGATTTCTCTGTCAACGCTTTACTTAATTAAATAGATGCTTTATGTTACAAGGTAAGTGTGATGCCAAAAATACCTAGGGCACCATTACCCAATACTCATTAGACCCCCTTATTTAGCAATTCTCTTTATCTACCTTTGGAGGGCGACAATGGCTGCCTGCTCATTTTCATTCTCTGCCTGTGTTATGCCCAGGAACTGCCAGGCCTGCAAGAATAATTAGCATTATGTTATTTTGTTATTTATACCCATTTGCAAGCAGAGTTACAACTAATATTGCTGTTAAGCAGCAGGGTGAATAAAGATAGCACACCTGTCCAGCAATACAGATTTTTCTACTGCTTACTTGCCTTGTACAATGCAATGCAGTTCTGAATATCTGATTTCTTCAGCTTGAGTTACTATACAATTTAAATGTTACTAGAATTTTATGAAAAACAGTGAATAACAGTTAAGTTGTACAGGTTTAAGGGATTCTAGAGGATTTCGGGATTTTCACTGCTTTTTGAAATAGTGCTGCTTAATTTAATGTAGCAATAGATTCAGAGACATACATTGTAAATATTTTTAATGTTTCACAGAAAACAAACTTGATACTCATTGAAAAAATCAATATTGCAGAAATTGATACAAATTTTAAAACTTTGTCAACCTTGCTAAATCAAAAATGTTCCTATTTTCAATAGCAACGTTTAAAAGTTAGTTTGAAAATACCAGGAAAAGAAGGAAAGCTTTGAAATACTGTCTCTTTTGAATGCTTTTAAATGACAACTTAGAAATAATGTACTTCCAAAAATAGATTCTCATCTTACAAAGAGCTTGCCTTTATCTCTTTCAAAGCATACACTATTTCAAACCCACCGTTCAGTCTGCTTCTGTCAGTCATTACTAACAAAGGTTAGGGCCCTGAAACCATTGCATGCTAAAGGGAGTCCCCTTTTCCTTTATCAGTAAAAGGCACATGAGCGAATACCTCTGCATCATTGGGTTCCTGTAGAATAGCAGCCTCCAGGTATAAGATTGTAACTGGCAGGTCACCTTCTTTCATTTTTTTCAGTCCTTCCTCAAAAGCACCAGGCCAGTCTTTGAAGGGATTCTCAGTATGGAAATAATAACCCTGGAGAAGAGAGATAATGGGCCCATGATGAAGCACTCTAGCAAGGAATGGCAACTCTGTACATTTAAATGACTCACTGTTTTCCAGCTGGATGTAAACATCTTTTGTTCTGTGAAAACAGTATGAGCTCCTCCATGAAATTTCAATGACAAATAGTGTAAACCAAATCATTATCACTCAACCGTTGTTATTTCTCTCTTCATTTTTACTTTAGCTCCGAAGTTATACATACTGGTACTGATGTTGGGCGCTCTTGCTCCCATCAAAAATAATGTCAGCAACTCACAGTGCCTGCAGTAAGAGCAGAACTGAACCTAGTGTGAGCCCAGCACATCCAATTTGATAGTAAAGAGCACACGGTGAGCAGTTGACTCCCTGAAGTGCTTGTAACCTGATGCCTGATTCAGTTAATACCCTGAAATCTTCAATTAACCTTCAAGATTCAGGGCAGTGTTGCAAGCACTTGAGTTTATTTTAGAATTTCTTTAAATATTGTTGGTTTTTTTTTTTTCTCTCTTACTGCCACTGCAGTATAAAGGTGCAGGCTACATAATATAATTTGAAGTAAAACATGCAGAGAATGAAGAATAAAGACAGAATCTCAATCAGTTCAATCTTCAATAGTGTTTGAATGTACCAGCCCAGATTTTTTATTTGTTGCCTTCCTTAAGTGCCCATCTTGAAAAGGTGCCCCTAAACCAGCAATTTGCTTCATGATCCTTTAGGCTGAATTCAGGCAGTGTGAATGTTGAAATGTATTCTCGCTATGGGAATGTCTTTTTAGTCTACCCTGCTCATAGACACTTAAAAATGATGAGCTCTTTGGGATAAAATTAGTTTCCATGCCCAAAGAGTTTTCCTGGGTTCACTTGAGTAGCTGAGGCTAATCTCAAAGTTTCACAGGAAGTATGTACTGTATTAACTTAGTGGTACCTTCTCAATGGTTGAGATGGTGACTTGCCCTGGTGCTTCCTGGTTCTCTGAAATCCAATTTCTGCGAGCCATTTCTTCCCATTCTGCTTGCATTTTATCCCAAAACTCCGTGTCTGACTAGAAAGAGGAAAAACGAGTAGAAAAGTGACAACAAAACTTTCAAATAAAATGGTAAGCTTTTAATTTATTTTTGCCAGTAGTCTGAGTCTGACAATTTTGCTGAGCAGCATTAATTCTGTTAATAATCATACTGACTGATCCTGCAGCTCATTTTTGGAATTCCATATAATTAAATTTCATCTCTTATATTGGAATGTATTTTGTCAACAGAAAACTCTTTATCTGAGAGGTAGCGTATGTTCTATTTGAAGTGGGATTTTCAGCAGCTTACACTGCATCTTATTGATGCTAACAGCAAAATTTTACATAAAATTTGAAGGAAATGAATGCTTCTAGTCCCTGGCTAAAAAAAAAAAAAAAGGAAAAAAAAAAAAAAAAGAAAAATATCAGCTAAACAAACTTGCTAAAGAATAACAATAGATAAAACAGTTTAAAAATGAACAGGAATCCCACTTTGGTATATTTAGAATTGTTTAAAACTATATAAAAGACTAATCACAAAGCTTAGGCAGAGTTTGTTTGCACAAGTGAATGAGTACAAATGGGTTTTTTTGACCCAAATCTTAATATTGCATCATATACTGTGATATTTATGGTGAGAGGAATCTTTAAGAGATTATAAAAATTGTACAGGAAGATTAACATTCAGCTCAAATACAAGAGGGGAAAAGTGCATATAGAAGAGGAACAGAAGTGACAAAACAGGAATGAAATTTAGGATGTGTAACAACTAGGATGAGGAAACCATTGTAGCTACTAGAAAAATGGTGCCAAGAAACAGGATTGAAAAAGGAAGATGGGAGAATCCAAGTTAAGGTGCTATTATTTCAGCCTCCACACATTAGTCATCCTAAAAAGCAGTTCCATGTTTGTTCAGCACTACAAGCCATTGCAAAGTTGTCCAGTTTCTACAAGGTCATAGTCAGAACATTAGTGAACTGAGACTACTGAGGGCACAGCTTCTCATTTTGTTAAAGACAACAGCACAGATAATTCTACTGAGGCAGAAGGTTTTATAAAGTGGTCCAGATAGCTCTGTCTGAATCTTTATACCAAAACTGACCTCTTTGCTACAGCTACACAGCACAGCCAGGCATGATTTGCAAAAGCTGAGTTCAGTCTGTGGTTGCCTGACTTGCTGCAGCCCTCCTTAGGGATTCAGAAAAGGGAAGCATAGGCTGTTGCTGTGTCTAGAAGGAGACAGCAGCGAGAACATTTCAGACGAGGTGTGAAGGATTAGGAGAATTTGCACTGGCTAACAGAGGGTGTGGTTGCTGTAAATCCTAAGGGTCTCTGCAAAGGGTGAGGTGCGTTCCTTCTCTAGAAATCTAACATAACCTTTGGCTTACTGCAGCATGTGCCTCTTGACAGCCAGCACTGTCTTCTAGGAGACTCTGAGTCGTTTGAATTATGCAAAGATTGAATCTGTGACAGTACCTAAAGTACCTGCTATATGTTCTGTGGACTGGGCAATGAATGTGAATCATTCAGTCCTGGAGAAGAGGTTTCACTCTTTCTAGTAGAAAAGGACTTGACAACTCTGTTACACAACTTTCACAGTTTCAACATTTGCTTTCATTTCAAATTTGAAGGAAATAGTCTTTTAAATAGTTGTGAGGATGTGCTGAATTGTCCATTCAGGGTTTGAAAAGGCCAGGATAATGAAAGAGATCACTCCTCCTTTTACTCTTTATCAGCCATGACCAGAAGCATTTGAATCCATTAAACTATCCTGTTCAACAGATGTCTCCTTCAACTGTTTTGCATTCAGTGCAAATCTGCGCTGCATTGAAGAAAAAATCACTTGACCATGTTTTTACTAGCTGTGATTTTGAGATTCAGGATGAGGTAAAGGACTGGAAATCTCCCTTTCCTACAGAATAATATTGAACTATTGTGAAGTAAATAATAATGCCTTTTAAAACAGATTACTTTATATAGCTAATATATATATGAGAGTTTGTATTAGAATTTGTGCTTGTATTTCCCTCCCCACCCCCCAAAACCCCATATGAATCAATGGTTTGGAAACATCAAATCACATTTCTGAAGATTATAAGCAAGCATATAAATGGTTTTGGTTTATTAAGATCAAATTCTGCTGCTTAATTACATGTTTATGATTCATACAGAAGTTCACTGAATGCATACTCCACTTAAAACATGTTACTAGACATTCAAGTAGCCACACTTAATGTCTATCTGTCCTGAGTCAAAGGTGGAAGAAAAATATAATGGGGGGAAAAGTTGCTTTGCTAAGGAGTCTCTCAACTCATCATATGCTACTTGGACACAGGCCAGGACTCAAGTGTTATTTTGCAACTGTAAGCAAATATTTGCTTGTTTGGGCCAAACGGGCTTAAGTCCCAGCTACGGCTTTCAAAGTATATCCAGCATGTGGGGCTCCTGAAACTTGTATGGCAAAGCTGGATTGAGCAACTGGATTGTGCACAATTGTAACATCTGATAAATCTACAATATTGACATGACAAATAAGAATGCCAATAGCAGAGCAGTTTCATGTCTTTGAGGAAGAAGACTGTAAGTATTACACAGTCTTTGTTAAAGGCCCAAATCTATTTCAGCTGTCATTAGTAGTATTTTTTTCATTTACTTCAGTGGTAGGAGGGTTAAATGAATATCGAGTTTTTCTGAAAATCTGATTGAGACTCCTAGGTCTAATTTTAATTGTTTTGTTTTTCATCTATTTGCTATGTGAATGGTGCCAATTATGTCGATGTTTTTGCTACCTTAATGCTGAAAAATTACTTTGGACATATAGGAAAAGTTTTCAGACCAGTGGAGCACATTTAACACTTTCTCAGATCATCTGCAGCAGTTAAGTAGAATGACAACAAGGCAAAATGTTCGTACCATCTGACAACTTCCAAGCAGAATATTCTGCATTCTGTCAAAGAGGCTATTTTTACACTTCGTATTTAAAAATATGCTGATGCAGTTAAGCAAATGGGTGCCAAAGTATTTCTAGGATCTTTACTTCCTATGATACAGTGAAAGGGGGTGGTGTGGAGTGTCCTTTCTGAATATTGCTGGCTAACTTCTAAAGTTACCTATTTTAATAACTTTCAGATTAACATTTTGCTTGCTCTATACTACCAAAAATTAATTTGCTATGTTCCTTCTTGATCAATGCATAAGAAAGGTTTTGTGGTTGTCTTTTCTTTGAATTACTGCATAAACATATTCTTCAATGTCAAAGATTCAGCAAGTTAAACTTTTGTGCTAACTGCCTAAGATCTCCTTAGCAGATACCTTCTCAAAACTTCTTCAAAAGTTTGAAATGTGCCTTTTTAGGAAAGATTAGTGATAAAATATATATATTAAGGCAAAGATTCTCATGTTGATTAATAAAGTGCACCTAAACGACTCCAGCTCCTAGATCCCAATTAAAATGTGGCTTAGGCACATCTAAAAGGAATGTTGAAACAATGAGACAGGAACATTGTAGGCACAGAAAGCATTCTAACTGGTGTTCATCGGAACCACAAAGCTGATGATTCTGGACTGTTTTCCTAGGCAAGAGTAAACGAAACCAATCTTCTTCCAACTGTTGTCACATAATTTAGCTGTAATATGTTCTGTTGCTAAATTACAGTATATATATTATACACAGATGACTCATGTGACATGGTGTTGTAAATAAACTGATGCTGAGAAGGACAGCTCAAATTTTCTTTTGTGTAAGCTGAAAAACCAGTATGGCATCTGCAGTTTAATCTCTGCCAGGGAAATGTGGAATAAGTAAATATAAAAATGGCTTTTTTTTTTTTTTTCATTTATTGTATTTCTCAGTTGGAAGGTTTTGCACTTGGTTTAATTTTTATTCTGACTCATTAACAATTAGAAGGTGGATGATAAAACAATTGTTTTAACAGAATACAGGTACAGGATGGATCTGAATCCCCATACTGAAATGAAGGAGAAAAAATTCAAAGCTGCCAATTTCTGGTGAAATTCTACTTATTAGAAAGATCACATTAAACATATTTGGTATGGCACTTGGAAATTATGAAGGTTTTAGGCTATTTATTCTTCCCTTACATGTATGGCAAAAGGAGGAGGCAAAAAGCAAATCAATTTTCCAGGAAAACAGGGTAGCAAAGCCTGCAAGCACCCAATCACTGCAAGTCAATCTGGACCCCCTGTAGTAAAAGAGCTAATTTACTTACCTCTTTATTTTTAAATGATTCCCCAATGGCACAGACATCTTTAAACCTTCTTAAGAAAGAATTACCTCTTAGATCTTCATTAATCTCAAAGTTTGACATCTTAAAACCATTCCCAAAGCTCTAAAGTGAATACTGGGTGGAGGATAAAGTTTGGTGTCTTCATTTATGAATTGTTAATTAATTCCTTTTGAACTAGGCCACAAAGAACCTGAGATTTACTTCCTTTTCTTGATCAGGTTTCTGGCTAATCTTACCACTTGAAGCTTTCCTAGTTGAAGAATATTACAGAAATATCCACATCTTAAAATATGATTTTTTGAACTGTATCTATTCTCCGCTTAAGAAAGCACTAATCTCTCTGAGACGGGCTGCAATTGATTTCAATCACTCTAGCTTTCTTACCACTTCATTTTAGCTAGGATGAAAATTCAACTCTTTTCATATGCAAATTAAAATAACTGCTCTGTAAGGTCTTGAAGAATCACTTCCTTTACATTTTAACTACCTAGTCCAAGTTTCTATTTTAAGCAGAAAAAATAAGTTGACTGCCAGCTACACAGAGAAATATTTAATTAGATTCTTTCTCATAGCTGAGACTACATTAAAGCATCTTAACAACCTGTTTTTGTTGCTTCAAAATCACCTTTTAATATGGAGGTTTTGGGTTGTTTTTTTTTTCTTTTTTTCTTCTTTTTTTTTTTTTACAATATATTTTCCTCCTTACTTTACTCTGTAAAGTAATTCAACAATGTTTTGTCATCTGTTGTTGGCCTTGGCTCATTTTTCTTTCTGCTGCATGTCTGGGAAACCCCCATCACACACGGCTTCTGGCAATTGCAAGAGTACTGACATCATTTGCTTAACCACTAACTGTACTACAGAGATGTTAATCATCAGATTCCCCCTCGCAATCACAGATTGCACAACATGTCCCACCTTAACGATCAGTCTGCTGTACAATTAGGAACATCGAGAGCATTTTAAGCAGTGGCACTAGGAAAGCAAGGCTCCCTTCTGCCAGGAGCAAATATGTAGGGTGTGTGACATCAAAAAATTATATTGTGCATTGCCGGAAGTTGTTTATAAAGAAAAAAAAAAAAAATGATCAGGAAAAAGCAATGCACTCAGAAAATACAAGGAAAATGAGGAAAATGCATTCAATGTATAGTTTTCAAAACAGCTAATTTACTTATTGTGCCATTTTGGCCTTGTGTGCTGAGACAAGAAATTTTGTGGGTGCAATGGGATCCTGAGAAACCATGGTAGAAATCACAGTCTTACCTTAGCATATTATGAAAAAAATCCTACAAACCACATTAATTTCTTAAATAAGAAATTCTATTTACAGCTAGAAGCCAGCATATGGTTTTTCTTGACCCACTTGCTATAGCAATGAAAATGAAACTTGAAAAGTTTTCTCTGTCTTATTTTCATAACCTTTTAAAAGTTTTTTGGTTTTTGTTTGGGGTTTTTTTTGTGTGTTTGTTTTTCTTTTTTTTGAGAGAGTAACTGATATTTTAAATTAATAACACCAGGAAATATATTTTTCTTTAAATAATCACGGGCCAACTTTCTCCCATACTTGTGCTATACAATGATGAAATGTGTAGAACATTACCTGAAAATGAAAACAGTAAATTAAATAATACCTCAACGGCTGCCTTTGCTCTTTCGAATTCCTCCTCCAAGGAGTGATTTCTGGAGAGAAGAGGCCCTCCCCAACGCTGCTCCTTAGTCGATCGTGCCTAAAAAATAAAATAATCAGTAAT
>JAOEGS010017632.1:60503-83691 GCA_025447755.1 Corythornis vintsioides
TAAAAAGTAATATAATCAGAAAGAGATTATATAGTCTCTGCCACATTTCTGAGTTATTTTCTTATTTGCTTAGAGCCCCAAATGGCCTTTCTCTTGGGCAAAATGAGTTGTGTCCCTGCATGAATTCCTCTGAATTCTTTTACACCATAGCAGAAATCATTCCTCATGGGAAGCAGAATAATTTATCTTTTCCAGACTTTTCACTCAAGATGCATGAAAGATAGAGACAGCTGAGAAAAGCTGGTGCAAGTGTCAGGCTACACAGGGAATAAGTTCATAGAAGACTTTTAACTTAATTGTTCCTCCTCCTGTATTATAACTGTGCATTCCACTCACTGTGCTCCAGGAAGAAAACATCTCCTTTTCCCTGAACATTTTTTCTGTTTTTCGTTCAGGGTCTGCTTTGGGATCACGTGGGAGAACCAGGTTTTCTATAGATTTCACTGGAAACACAAATCCTTATTACAATCAGTAGCTCTCTCTTCTGTGCTTTACTATCAGCCAATCCCAATGGAAGTACACAACAAGTTTCTCCCTGTTCTTTTATGAAAAACATTTAATTTGTTTATTATTTTTTGCACAAAAGGCATGGTACAAATATGAACAGCATTCAATAGTAGTATAGAAAAGCAGAGTGGCCTAATCTTGCTGAACGGAGCTCTGAATGCTAATCCCTTCCCTTGTGTTAGTCAGAGGTTGAACTCATTAGCTATTTGCCTGATCACAGTCCAATTGCATTAATTTATGTGCTTATATTTCTGATGACTGTGCTTGTAATATTAAATTTCAGTGAGCCACATTGCTAAAAGACTATTTTTTCCTCAATTCAAACTCATTTGTCTGTATCTGCAAGTGTTGGAATGTGTTGGGATGGAATATCCAATATATTCCTGGGTTTTCATGTAAGCAATGTGCAACACATGATCAAACATGTATTTACCTAGAAAGATGACATTTGTTTGTCGGTCTAGTCCTAAAGTTTCTGGTTAGTCCCCGAGACTTTGGTTTCTCACTTAGAGATTGATTGGCGAAATATATATTGGGTTGATGAAACATGTACACTTAGAAAAGGACAATTTCTGTGTGAAACAAGTGGTGGTGCTGGGCACTGTGTATATTCTGCTCTGTTGGCTTCTGGACCCTCGGAAGGGGTGGTCTACATGGACGAGCTGTTGTTTCTGCTTTCACATCTAATACCTCTGCTCCATGTTTGGAAAAGATACTTCTTCTTTGGTGAGGCCAGGAAAAGATTTCAGGTTGTCACTGAAAACATACCAAAACCCAGTCCTATACACAGAACTGATCAGTATATATAACTGATCAGTAGAATTTAAGACAGAAGAGATAACTGATTCAATTAGTCTGTTTGTCTATATATTACATGATGGTGTTTTTCGTTCAACATCCACAGGATGAAACTGATATTCCACAGAGAATAAATTGACATCTGGAATATAAATCTTATATCTCATTACTTTATCAAGTTGTTTGCACATTTATTTAATTGGCCTCCTTGTTTCTCTATTAATTTTAATTTCAGTTTCCAACTATCACTTCTTACTCTTACTCTTACTTCTTACTCAGTGGAAAGATAGTGATGACTTTAATCAGGTTTTAATTGTCTTTTAAATTATATAAAGAGATTGAGATCTTAGTTTACCTCATTATGAGGCAATTTATTTGTATTTCAAACTGGTTTGTGTATCTTCTAGTCTATATCTTTTTTTCTTTATAGCTTTGGTTTTATGATAGCCATACAGACAACCAAAGTGAACCCTCTATTCCAATACCTGTCTTGCTATTTCTCTGTGCAGAAATAGATCTCCTGTCTCCCACTAATTATGTCTCCTTCTACATGCTCTCCTTGACACAGTACTGCACAGGGAGCACTCCTGTTGACCTTTGAGCCATAGATTCTTTTCAAATTGCCTTCCAGCAGAATGTTGTAATTAGAGCCCTCATTCTTTTTCTGAAATGTATGATTTTTCAAGTGACTGTATTGGAATATGTATTTATACAAATGTCTTGGACACCGACTAATTTTTATGATTTTCATATTTATTTTTTTTTTTATTCCACCATTGCATCATATGTAAATGTTATCAGGAGTGGCTTGCATAATTTTTTTCAGATCAATAATAGTGAATATCATGGTTTCTTTTTGGAATAACAGAAGAACTTCCATGTGATCAGAATTCCTAGAAAATTACTGGTCTTGAGATTTTAGGTAAGCCAGTTTTCATCCATTTTAACAGCTGGGGTTTTTTTTCCATATTATATGGTGCTAAATTTAAAATCAGAATATGCTGTGTAAATTCAAACATCTTGAAGAATATCACACAGCAACATTTATCATCCTGACCTGTAATCTGATCAAAGAATTAAATTTGTTTTTCTTGACACAAAGCTCTGTTGATAGACATTAATTATGTTCCTAGCCTTTTCATTATTTACCAGTTGATCTTTTGCAAACTGTTTGATTACTTCTGCTTTTTAATCTTTTGTTTCCAGTGACTGCAATTTCCTTTGGTCAAGGACAACACTGTAAATTATGATGTTCAGACTGCGTAGTGCTGCAGAAGGGGAGAGTGAGCTTGCTGGGGCAGTAGAGAGGTGAGTGGCAAGAGGACAAGAACAGTACTCCCCTCCACTGTCATATGTCAGTGTACACATTGTCCCAACATCATCCCCACAGAAATAGACTTTCTCCTCCATTAATTGCAAAAAAAATTAATTAACAAAATCTGTTTAAGATGTGTTTGCATATAGACAATGCAGAGTCACATTCTGAGTTGTGACACGCAGAAATATAAGGACCTAACTATAACAAACATGATGCCTTTT
The DNA here is from genome assembly GCA_025447755.1 of Corythornis vintsioides. Taxonomy (NCBI): domain Eukaryota; kingdom Metazoa; phylum Chordata; class Aves; order Coraciiformes; family Alcedinidae; genus Corythornis; species Corythornis vintsioides. The sequence goes on from JAOEGS010017632.1 coordinate 63,348, forward strand.
GCTAGTTCAGGAGGAGGGGGGATGGGAATGGAGTGCCAGCACTGCAGAACTTAATCTCTCCAGCTGGTAATGGGGTGGGACTCTGCAGCTGCCTCCCTTAAAGGAAGCCCGAGGTGTTGTATGGGGCAGGGTGGAATGGGTATATCTGAGGCATGGACACTCTGCGTACACTGGGCTTTGATATGCTCACCACTCTACAGTGGAGGTGCTGTGGCTGATCACTGGCTGCTGTCTTCAGGGGCAAAATCTTCCAATGCATTTGCACACACACTTCCTTGTGCTTGGAGTCTGCTTATGTGATGTTGGACCTTAACTGTTGGTGAGAGGCTTAAATTACAGTCTTAACTTTTAAAGTAGGTCTTCAAATAATGAGTTAAATCTGTCCCTTGTAACTCTTCATTTCATTAGAGTAACTGGCCCATCCAAGGAGCACTTGGACCATCAGTCTTGCTGTAGATATTTGGAAGAAGTGGGGGATAAATATGTTAAAGGTGACTGTAGGGAGGATGGAGCCAGACTCTTCTCAATGTCATCCAATGACAGGTCAAGAGACAATGGGAGCAAGCTGGAGCACAAGAGGTTTAGGGTAAACACAAGGAAAAACATTTTCACAGTGAGGGTGACAGAGCTCTGGAACAGGCTCCCAAGGGAGTTTGTGGAGTCTCCTTCTCTGGAGACATTCAGGACCCACCTGGATGTGTTCCTGGGTGACTTAGTCTAGGTGATCCTGCTCTGGCAGGGGGTTTGGACTAGATGATCTTCTAGGTCCCTTCCAACCCCTAACATTCTGTGATTCTGCGATAAAATTTGCATTCTAGATATTGTTACCCCAAACTGCATATTTCCAAGGTTTACAGTCTTTGTGCAATATCTTAATCTAAAAGTGACATTATAAATAATTACAGGGTTTTAATATATCAGGGTGTTGTGTATGCATTCTGGGTAAGCAATAAAATATCTAAAACGCCTAGGGAGGCATTTAGGGACTTAAAACATGAACAGACTTTCTGCCTATACAAATGAACATATTATCTCCTCCTGCAGTTTATAAAAGATAGGAAAAAAAAAACCCTTCAAAAAAGCCCAAACTATATCTTGGTACTAATAAAAGCATAACAAAGAGCTTTCCAGAATGGTAGACAAAAGAAAGAACAGAGATACTTGGGGCCAATGAAGTTTGAGTTAATAATAGGTAAGGTATGATGTGAGTAGGAGAGGAAGAAGCAGAATGACCACAACCAATGACAGTGACCATGCTATTGTCCATTCCAGGCTTCAAACACATTTCTTCCTTAGTAATTCAAAGGTTGCACCTTTGTGATTTTGTATTGACATATGTGCTGGTAAACACAGCATTCTGTTAGGAAGACTACATGTATTTAGTGAAAATATGACCTAGTTACTTAGTATTTCACTTTGAGGAACTAAATCGAATCTGTCAGAGATGAGTGATGAAGGCGATTGTCTGAGAAACTGCTGATGGAAAACTGCAGCAAGTCTGACAAGATGAAAAGTTTAGGGCATGGCAGAATCTGTTGCATATGCAAATGTTACCCTTAAATGAGATAGACAAGATCTATAGAGGACAAAGTATGGAAAACACATGCTTTGATAAAAGCTCAAACGTGATTTCTTTTACAAGCAGATTAAGAACTTGGTCAAGACAGATGAGTCTGTTTGACAGCTGTGACTGTTGAAGTTATAAGGAGGATAAAGCAGGCAGTGAATAAAAATACTAATTTTCTAAGTAAACTACCTAGAATAAGAAAATGACCTCACTTCTGGTCATTTCTCTGCACTAGTAATTACCAGTTTAACAACATTAACTGGAATGGATCACAAGTTTGAATAAAAGCAAAAAGCAGCTTACAAGGAAAACTAAACATAAAATATACCAAAACAATAGGTAAGAATTTTATACTCTGCTTCTTTTTCAAGCTGGCTTATTCACTTTTGTTTGTTTGTTTGTTTGAAGCCTCAACTGACAGATCTTCTACTGAATGCAAAATGTGGAATTTTGCTTCTGCAGTTATTCTAGTGGAAGATAAACAGGAAATAGACCATATGAAGTAGAGGTTATACACTACATTTGTAACTGCTTTTACAGAAAGCCACAGCACTTAAATTCTATGAATGTCTACTTGATTTACACACAGCTCGGTTGAGCACAAACTTCCTGGCATTTAAATCTATTGGGCTGAAAGACAGGCTCCAAAAAGGGGGTTAGAGGTACTTAAAGGTAAACTGGATAAGGCACATGAAAACACACTGTCCATCTCAAGTGGATGATATTCTGCAATAGATCTATTCTACTACTAAAATATATAAACCTATTGCACAGAAAGGAAAGATACTGTGCATTACAACTACTGTTAGGCTTTCCAAAGGGAAAAAAAACCCGATATCCTTTGTAATCTAGCAATGGCAGGGAAGTAAAAGAGACTTTTTTTTTCCAAAACACAGGAATGGATCCTGACAACTCGGTTCTATTTCTATTTTCTGGAAAAAAAAAAAAAAAAGAAAAGGTGCATAATCTCAGGAAAGACATTTGGTATTTTAGTGTCTCATTTTTTCTTTTTCAAATGAGGCTATTATTTTCCATTAATTTCCAGATTTTTCATCTGGCAAAAGGTTTTGAAGTCCAGGCCTAAAAATAGCTGTGGAAGAGGAGAAAATTATTTTTAACTAAAAGTTAATCCACTAAACAACTCTCTCTTCCCTCCAGCCAGTAGCATTGACTAAACTGAAACCTTTCAGTTAAAAAATAAGCAGCAGGAAAGAAGGTGTATAAGCAACCTGATCTATGTGAATGCAGATATAAATGTATGTTTATACCTATATATGGATACATTCACATCTAAAACAATACAACTTTAAGTAATCATTTCCACACAGTCCTGTCCAATATACAATATGACAGTGGAATTGGGCAATTCTACAAATCTTCAGCATTGAGCTCTCCTTATTAGAGTTCATTTTCCATCAGAAAAACTCTATTACACCTATTGAGATAAACTACTAATGAATTCCGTCTAATGATTCCTTCCTGTATTCCTTTGCCATTTCCCAATGCCAGGCACTTATGCTTGACCAAGAGACCTTAAAAATAGGCTTCTTACAGGGATAGAGAACCATTAGAATGTTTGAATTTAAGAACAGGAGGAAGCAGAAGAAAGATGATGCTGTGAATTGTAGTTGGAAGTCTTTATCTCTGTACAGGAAGGTTACAGTTCACTGTGCTGTTAAACTCTGGATGTTTGAGATGCTGACATAACTATTTCCATAACATATTAATTTGGAAGCTGTGTGAAAATTCAGCTATAGGAATCTTTTAAGTAACAATCCTGAAAATACCCCTTAAATAGTTCTTGCAGAATGGGAGCAGTTAGCCAGTGGGAGAAATCCTACTTGCTTTTTTATTGTTAATGAATATACTAAATCCTCTTACCTGTATTGCAGGTGCAAGTTCTAATTCTGATGTTGAATCAGAGTCCAAGGCACACTTGACATTAGTCAGCTCAGACTGTGATCTGTTTTCTGTGGACCTAGAAAGAATGCATTTACATACTCAGCACTGCACACCAAGACATGCTGCCTTCTGTCTTTCAGATTCATAAGCACGTACCACTTAATTAGGTTATTTCTTTTAACTGGATTGCTTTAGTTGCAGTTATCAGAAGTGCTCAGGCCCAGTGTTTGCACTCCTACACATTAAAGTCACATACAGACAATAGTTAATGCAACAGAACAGAATCAGACCTGATTCATCAGTTGAGCCCTGAGTATATACTGTCATGAAACTAGTATGATAGAATGAAGACACTGACTCTACCACTATGCTTCTATTTCATAGCCAGGCAAAATGAGGTTAGGCAATGACACAAGACTGTACCTGCAGTCAATGCCTGAGAATCAACCACCAGATTACAGAACTTCGCCTTGGCATATGTGCAGTTTTGTGCTACAATATCCTAATATTTGTTCTACCTCACAAATGAAACCCTGTAGACCAAAATCAGGTTAACTAAGCTCTAAGTTAATGAAATGCCCAGATAAAGGGCGGGTTAAGATACAGGATAAGCATCATTTGGTCAGAAAAGTGCTTCTAGGGTATGAAAATTAATTATGGTCATGCATAATGTAGTGAATGAGTGTTGCTTACATATCAGGAAGACAGCAGAATTAATCTACATGAACTGTTCCCAAAGGCAAAGTCCAATTCTTACCTCATTTACATCCCTTTGCAGTTTTAGTTAACTGTGTGAAAGAGGTAGTACTTGGCTTGGTTATTTTCCCTTGCCTCTTCCAGTTATATGCAGAAATTTTGCCCTCTTGCTAGCAAAACCAAAACACACTGGACATCTAGTGACTGTCAAGTCACTGCCAAGTATCCTTCTTTACTCATTTCACTCACATATTTGTAGTTGGTTTTGGATCACTGCATGCCTCTAGAATTCTCACCACCATTTATTTAGTAGTTGCACCTGTTACTCTTCACAACATCAAAAATTGCTTGCAAAAAATCATTTTATAGTGTACTTGCTTATGATACATTGCCAAAAATGTTCACTTGAAGACATATAATGTGATCATAACAGATTTAATAATATGACTTGCCATCAAGTGAGCATTTCTGTGAATTAAGAAAGCTGGACTGGAAATAGTTTTGTAAGGAAAAAAAAACCATTGTACCATAAAAGCTCTTTTGATGGAGCTCTAGATGATGATGATGATGTTCGCTCTGTAGAAGGGTGGACCTTGCTACTCCTGTCTCCATGAAAATTGACATCATCCCATTTCTCTATCTGTGTCTGAATATCAACTAAAAAATAAGAAAAGAAAATATAAAACTTTTAAAGAAACTGCTGCAGAAAATTTTATCTCCTCCGTTAATGTAGGTTAGAGAGAAAATGGTGCCAGCCAAGACTATATTTTATCTAAGGTCCAAAAAAAAAAAAAAAGGTGCACCTTTCTAGTTGATATTCAGTGAAAATATTTGGGAATTCACAGTGTTTTTTCTAAATGTATTAGCATTCACTGGCAGAACATCAGTGGAACTCTTGATTTTAAATCAGTGATTTGTATGTAATCTAGGTATGTTGATCAAATTATACTATTTGATAGTTTTGGATATTTTTTTGTTTCCTAATTGTAGTAAAACTATAAAAAGAAAACTTCGTTTAGTGACTACCATTTAAAATGATGGTGTAGGCAACTGATAGTATTCAGACAGATGTCAGGCTTGCTTTGCAAAAATCAGATGTTTGGCTCCAGTTTGAAGATAACATTATCTGAAATAATTTTTATGTTGATGAATGGAAAATTTGCTACCTTCATATAAATTACATTTACCTTGCAAATTTCTCAGTTGTGTTGCAAGTAATTTAGTTTGGATGGATCTAAATTAAATTCACCTTTTCCAAAGCTCATCTATAGATCACGCTTGGCAGTATATTGAGTTATGTTTGGGATATTTTTTCTCCATCTGTATAAATATAGCTCTTCTGACAAGAATGAATTATTTTTTCTCTCATAGGCATAGATAAAGCTGTATTTACAAATATAATGTGTATTTCTGACATCTGCAGTTGTGAAAAGGACATCCAGTATTGGCTGCCTCTGATTTCTGTCCTTTACCAGTTTCTGAGGATACCCTTATAGAGTTGTTTGACATTCTACTCACCCTGACTAAATTATTTTCTGAAAGAATCCCTTCAAAACTTTAGTTGCATGTTTAGTGAGAATTTAATAGGGCATAATGGAAAAGGCAAAACGCTCTCACACTGATTAAAGTATTTTAAAATGTGGAACAAATGTTACACTCCCTGCTAAGAGGAGTTGGCAACAAAAATTCTGGTGTTGCTTGTTATGTTGTGATAGTAGTAAGGAGAAGCTTGTGCTAAACAAGGCTATATAGCACTGGTAAAATAGCTACACTCTTACCTAAATCTAGTGAAGACTTGTCTGAAACTCTGACAGCCTGGACTTTCTGCTCAGTATCCACACTGATAAGATCAGAATTGTCTGTCTTCTTTCTGTGGGTTGAAGCTTTTAAGCCTTCACTTCTTGATGGATTCTCTGATTTCTTTGCTTTGTTTTGGGTTTGTGAGACAGGTTCACTAAGATCCAAGAGATCCAGACCTGTTGATAATACTTAGACACAAAATGTTAAAATTCATTTTTGTTTTAATTCAAATAGCTCCCTTCTAAAAATTTGCCTTAATTGGAAAAAAAAAAAAAAAGAGGAATGTGTTTGCATTTGCCTGGAGTAGATGTGTTTCCCAGCTAAAGATGATGGTCAGCATATTCAACTAGGACTAGGGATTTCAGGTGCTTAACTGGATTCAGTTTAAAAAAAACTTGATTTCATAAAAGCCTTTTCCTCTGAAAATCTTGAAGACAGCTCTTAAGGCTATGCCTTTGTTCACATAAGATTTTCTTATGCTGTGAGGGTTCCCTGTACAATTGAGCGTTTAGGTAAGATTTGCTTTAGTCTTACGATTTATCAGGCACAGGTAACAGCGGCTTAGGGCACCACTGTTGTGTCACATGGCATTATGGGAAAGCTGAAGGCTACACAGATTTTTGGTTGGACTTCTTAGCTATAGAGGAATAAAAGTGTGTTTAGGAGTGGTTTCTACTGTTGTTGCTCTTTGTCTTGTGGGGGATACATATAATAAATACATATATAAATTCTACTGCTATTTCTGTTAAGGACTATGTCAGTATAAAAGGCATGTTCAGTCTCAATTCCTCATTTAAAAGTTGCTGAAAGGGTAACATTTAAAATTTGTTAGCAAAGAAAACATAGAAAACCTCCCTCTTTATCATCATTTTATAGGACAGGTGTTTTTGACAGATCAGTTTGTATTATTTCTTTCAGTGCTTATCTGTGTTCTTGGTAAATCACTGAATTTCATCAGTTTTCACAGAATAAGATTTTTTTATGTTGTTATTAAATAAATCTAACACCACCATCCCATGCTCTCCACACCCCCCTCTGGTAGATATTCAAGGCAGATATAATAAGATCTACAGATACTTTTTTTACAACAAACACCACCCTTAAACAACCTGAAATATTTCTATTCATCAGTGTAATACCTTTAGCTATCTATAAAAGGAAAAAATACTATTTACAATTGATATTTAAAGCAGTGGTCCATTTTTTATTTTTATTTTTTTTCTACTAGAACTTGCATATTGCCGTACACACATTAATTAGATGTGAGAAAAATCACTTAGCTGTCAATTATTCATTTAATAATTAAATAATAAAATGGCTTCTAACAAGCCAAGTACATAGTTGTGCTATGCTGATTTCATTGTATCTCAGTTGATCTGCTCAACTGCTTTAATTACCTTTGCACAAATACTGAATTGGAGGCCAGTTTCTAAAAACACTTCTAAAGCACAATATATTTCAAATATAATTCAATATAGTTCAAAAGGCTTTCAGGATTCACTCTTACTTTTTAATACCTGCTCTACTATCTCATTGCAACACAAAGAAATAAGAAATGTCTTAGATCCTTTTGCTATGAAAGTGTCTGAACTCAGAATGGATAAACTGTTTTGATATCTCTTCCTTTTTCTCTGACATCCCAACAAAGTTTTTATTAAAGAACATCTTTATAGAGTAAGGAATGGGTTTGGTTAAACCAGAACAAATGTGGCTTTCCCATAGGTTAAAATTTTGTGAAAACAAAGATTGAGAACTGGTCAAACTGATATATACTTACTGTTAAACAGGTTCCCTTTAACTCAGCCCCAGAGATCTGCTAGAATAGATATGATTTGGATCATATCAGATATGCCCCCAAATGTAATGAAGTTTTTGCTACTACATGATCAGGCAATTATAATTTAATACCAGCTTGTAATTCTGTGAAAATAGTAACAAATCAAGAAAACACTTGACAAAAACAGTACTGCAAATAAGATAAAACTAAAATTAGTTCTGTCTAGTGAGGGATAGTAAAGAGTTTTGTTTACCTGCAGTATTTGATGTTACAGGTCTTGCAACAGCTTCTGATTTAGTTTCACAGAGAAAGTCATCAATAGAGGGGCTCAGAAGGGGTCTGCTTTCTTGTTGCTCATTCACAAGCTAGCAACAGAAAAACCCAGGGTCACAGTGTGTTGATAGGATGAAGAATTTTTTTTTAAATAAAACATTCTCACAATATAATGTGTTTTATTTTTGATTGCAAGAGAGAAATTGCAATTAGAAACTGTACAAATAACTCTGGGGTTAAAATAAATAACTTTTCAGGCAAAATTATATTCCAGTTTCACAAATTGCATAAAAATAAAGTAGCAAGGTTGGTTTTTTTTTTGGTTTGTTGTTTTTTGTTTTTTTATTTTTTTTTTTTCCATAGCAGTTATGACATACTATTGCTTCAAGGGATAAAGTATACAAGGCCTGGTGTAACTCCCTTCAAATCAGTTGGTGAAGCTGGCCTTCTCCATCAACAGGAGACTAAGTGGGGCTTTTTTAGGATTTGAAAGTTCAAACTAGTTCACTTTTTTTTCACAAGTAACATGCCTCCCCAGAGAACTTGCCAATACCATTTCATCTAGAAAATATGCATTAGCCCATTAAACAATAACCTGCTGAGACAGAAAACACTTCTCTGCAATACAAAGACATATGAATGACAGTGGATGGGATCTGGTGAATGTATGAACTTCTGGCATGAGTTTTGATAGTGTAAAGACTCTCAATACAGTTTTTATTTATATGCAGTTTTCCCTTTTTATTGTAATTGCATGAATGCATTGGTTTTCTGCTACCTAAAAGAAATCTCTGTATTACTGGCTCTTTCACATATTGGAGATTAAAAACAGAATACAGCCTCAGAAATAAGTACCCTCTCTGCAATATATCTCTGATTGGAGGATCAAGACCTATGCTGAGCTGGATGGATGTCTGATAGTGTGGCCTGCATTTACTTTATCTTTAATAATGTGAAAACATGTTTCCCTCTGTCTGTTGTTTTCATATGGTGGTATTTCAGCTATATTTTTACCCTCTCTGCTCTCTTTCACTCAATGCTATTCTCACTCTTTATCCATTGTTCAATTTTCAGAATTTTCTCTCACATATATATTTGAAATTTTAAACTTAGGATGCTAACAAGGACTAAAACTGGAAAAAAAAGGTATTTTAACATCCTTATTTGTATTTGTTAACTACTGGCATTCAGCTACTCCTGTAGCTGCAAACCAGCTCAGAGTAACTGTTGTTCTGTACTTGATTTAGCTATTATATAGTTGCAAGACATTACTGGTGGTATTGAAATAGAAAGCCCATTATTCTAATGGATCAGTCATCGAAACTGGTACCTAAAACTTTCTGCCTACATCATATGTGCACTTATTCATTTGTCCAGGACCTTACAGTTTGCACAGAAGTACCAATTTATATGAGTACCGTGGAAGACAGATGAGTGATTGTCTGCCCGTGTGTGGCAGAATCTGCAAACGTGGGCACTTAATTCAGCAATCTGGCAATGATCCTGTCCCAAACTTTAATTCTGCATACGCTAAACACAGACTGCAGATGAACCTTACAGGTGACTGAATCCTGTGGGGTTTTAACTCTCCAAATTGATTGCTCAGGTTGCTGTCTCATTCAATGCACAGACATTACTTGCTTAAGTTGATAAATCTCAACACTTGACTGGAAATTACATTTGTACCATCTGTAGACATCTGATTTCCAATAAAGGTGCTTCTACAGTACCCACATTATCTCCAGGTCTATACTTTTACCTAATACTGATATTTAAGATCATCTTATTTTTCTGTTTATGATTTGTTATGGTCCTTATTCATTTCTGCTGGAGAAAAAATGAAGGTGGATGCCTAGTTAGTTCTTGACCAAATTCATATTTTAAGGTTTCTTTATGGTCAAATACAGATATCAGCAAAAATTGCTTGAATATATATATATATATATTTGCATTTACACATCCCATTCTAGGAACTAGCAGTACTAAGGGCTGCTGCACTTCCCCAACAAGTTGCATGTTTGGGTAACATGGTATCCAGCAGAAAGGTTGTTAAAGCCTCAGGATCAGCTGGATCTTCAATGATTTATTCTGTGATAGACTAACATAATAGACTAACATAATGTCCCCCCTGCCATTTGGAGGGGGACAAGAAGGAAGAAAGAATGGGATATATAGGAATCACTGAAAATGTAAAAACTTCATAGGAAATACTCTCTCTCTGTTTCTTTTTAGAAGTGTATTGATAGGGTACATTATCACATAAGATTTGGATACTTATCAAGTTTCCCATTATATTCCATGAAGATTTTATTTAACAGGAAAGGGTGGGGGAAGGAGGGAATGGAGAAGAATTATGAGAACAAAGACTGCCAAGAATACTCACTGGAGACAGAACAAAAAATCTGAAGACCAACTGGAAAGGGAATTTATTGCTCAAACCTATTGCAGAGGTAAGAGAATAAATTCTGGGAAGACCAACAATAATGCTCCAAATCAGAGTTGTGGAGGGGAAGGAGACTAGAATCACAAAAGTCAGAATTTCTCCAAAGTTGAACTTAAGTATGAAGTAGCAGATGTGTGGCAAATATTTTCTTTTCAAAGCTGGTTATCACATCCCTAGACATTTATTTATAATGTTGTTTGTGTGAAGAAGACCTGTTCAGCAATAGGCCTTCATTAGTTCGATGTCAGTAGTGTGGTGTTCAATTTATGAAGTTTATGAAGTTTTATGAAGTCCCTTCATAAAACTCTACCATCAAGCTGAAAGAAGATTGGTGGAGTATCCACTTAACAGTTTTGTTAGGAAACATCAACATTTAATTTTTATGAAGTTGTGTCTTCTTTCTGCTGCATTAGAAGCTTTTTTGTTTAATTAGACAACAAATAGGCTAATCTTCTCTGACTCTTTTACTTTGTGAACATATACAGTAAATTAATCAGAGGTGGACCACCCAAATGATCAGAACAATAAACCCCTCGTTTTACAGGGTGACTGTGAAAGTTTGACGTGCTTAGGCTAACAAAATTAAGACTGAGTAGGAATATAATTATTCTGCATATATACGTAAAAGGTAGTTAGATGACATTGGAGGAGGAATGCTATTTCAGCTATAGAGAAAGGCTGGCACAAGAACAAAGAGATCTAAACTGACCAGGAAGAGATCTGGTCTGGGAATTGAAAGATTCCGAAATATCACAGCAGTGAGGTGTATGAACAGTATATTTTTTTTAGGGTAGGAGGGCAAAAAGCCTTCCTGTTTAAAATGTCTTTTGACAGACTTTCTACATGACTGTCTGTGATGTGATTGCATCTGAGAAGTGAGTTGTGGCCCAGAGGATCTTTCCTAGTCTGGTGTCCTATGGTCCCATGACTAGGGACTGGAAGCTGTAGGAGTGTCTTACTAAAAGGATTTTTCCTGTGAAAATTAATCTACTTTTTAAGGGAAATATTTGGGACAACCAGACAGCAAATACATGGTCAAGTCTACTAATTCTCAATAAATACAAACTTCTTATGTATAGCAAAAGAACACATTAGAAAAAAAAAAAAATTTTGACCTGAAGCAGATATTTATGATGAATCGAGCCTTAACAGGTTGAATCAGCCATGAGCTGATATTTTTTTGTGGGCAGTGGGGTAGGTTTCTGAAACTACCGTATATGCAATGCCACTTAGTAAGCCCTTGGTCTCACACTTCTGAATTTAATTTTTGCTGCCTCATATATTGTACCAAATTTATCCCTAGTTTAAGTCTGCTCAAGTTATTAGAGTTATATCAGGCATGAATTTGGAGTCATGCTATAAAACATTCATGAGATGAAAACTATTATCTATATTAAAGTAATAATTTATGGTTCTCAAGCACCTTTCAGGGTGAAAATCACAGAATGCTTTAAAACATTCATGAATCAAACATGGCACCACTGCAGAGCTGAGAAGTATTATCTGTCTGTTGCAGATGAGAGAAGAAAAGTGAAATTAAGAAAGCCACCCAACACCAGCCGGTGCTGGGAGCAGGAGCCAGGCAGCTGGTGCTGTGCTGCTGCACAGGATTTATGCGTGTAATATTTGTACACATGCCAAGCTGGGTTAGACTCTGTCTGAGAAACTGTTGATTTCTGAGTACTAATATAGCCAGTGAGTGCCATAAATTCTCATAATATCTCCGAGAACTTCATTTTTCTTTATAAAATCATTTTAATTAAAGAAAAAAAGCCCACACACTCCTTTAAATGAAGGATATCTAAAATCTGTGGAGCATGATATTCCCTACTATGAATACATCTGAAGAGACTCATCCATACTATAAAATTCTCCTTCTAAATTAAATGAATTTTCCATGATTGACTTCTGCTGTTGCACAGCAAAACAGAAAAAAGGGGCTTTTTTTTTTTTTTTTAATGCAGTACTGCTATTGGATTTTTTTGTTCCCAGAAGCATATACATGGGTTTTTTTCATGCTTTGGGAGGGATATGCAAAGAGTCAGAAGTGTCATCTGATGGCTGATATCAGCACCATGTCTTAAATAGACTCCCAGAGAGAATAATTTAGCAGAGATGTGGGACAAAGCAGAGAGGCCACCTCTCCCAGAATCCCCCTCAGCACTGGCAGAGCAGACCTGCAGCCCTGAGGGGAATCATCTGGCCTCCATTTTCTGTGCCCTGTCACCCACTGCAGCCTCTGCTGTCTGCATTCATTAAGGTGATGTAGTTTATAACTTGCAGCTGCAGTTGCTGCTGATTTTGCTTTCCTTGGTGCTCTGATTTGGCTGGTGGTCTCCCTGCTGACCCTAGAGCTGCTGTGAGAGGTGGAGAGGTTGGTAGCAGCATCATCAGCTAATGATGGTTCCACCTCTGGGTATTCCTCAGGCCTAAAGGCTAAGTGGGAGCTCAAAGAATGGTACTGGTTTGGGGTCAAAAATACCAAATGCTGTGTGGGTCGGGGTATGCTGGGGCAGGAGGCATTGCTGTGGAAGAGGTAGAGCTCTTGCCCCTTGAAAGGAAACACTGGCCATGAGAAGGATTTATTCCCTCTAGTCCATATCCAGCCTGACCTTAGTTACTCTCATTCACCCACTTAGAACCTCTTCCTGTGCCCTGCAGTCGCCCCCTAACTCCTCATGGGATATATTTTTCTTCTCTTGCCTCTTCAGAAGCTCCCTAGTAAAACACTTTCCTAGAGCCTTGGCCCCAGGGCCTCTTCTCAGACCTGCTGATGCCCTGGGGAGCTTGTGTGGGGCTTGGCCAGTGCCTGGCGTTTACTGTGCTGGCAGATCTGCTCTCACATAAAAACTTGGTTTTGACTTATCTTCAGGGTCTTGGGCTTATGGTTTTACTGCAGGTGTTTCTAGTGATGCTGTCAGTAAGTTATGGTCCTGACATCCCATTTTAGACACTCTTTTACTGAACTCTTGTTCTATTTGCAGGGCATAATGTATGCTGTTTTGTTTTTGTTTTAAATGTTACTAAGGCGTACTGTAATGCCAGTCTTTAGGATAAATAATTTGGAATTAAAATTGGGGGTTCCTGCCAGGTGCAGGCAGCTAATTAGCACCTATGTTTTGAGCACATAGTGAACTAGTTCTCTTAATTTAAGTGCCAAAATTTCCTCCATGTTCAATGCCTAGAAAAGCAAGTCCAGAGGGAGATCCTGTCTGCCTAATTTAGGCTGTATCTCAGGAGGTTCTCAAAGGCACCTACCTTTCCCACTGGCTATATATGGAATTTATTTCAGAAGGACTAGTTCAAGATGCACCTAAAATTTAGATGTAATTAGCTAACCAAGTTAGTTGTATTGGATTCTACCATTTTTGTAACCTGAGGCTGATTGAGTTACTCAAGGTCCTAACTTCAGGAAGCATCTCACTATGAATGGATAATTCCCATTACAGCTCAGAAGCACAGCTGCTTCTGGGCACTTACACCTTCTGCTCTACTGCCCACTGAGTGTGGTTTGGTTGCTGACTACATCAGTGAAATGATCTGACCTAGAAAAGCTCAGGGTGGAGTAAAGAACATGTGATAATGAGAATGTGAGAAAGAAGAAACCTTTTAACTTATTAGACTCATAAGATATTCTATTGGGGAATATTTCTGTTTCTGACCTTTACTCTGAGAAACTTTGCTGCTGCTTGGTTAAAACTGGACAAATAGGTGAATTAATTAGATTGTGTTGAATTGTTTATAAGAGTTATACTGTTCTTTTAACTTCAGCTTTTACTAACACACCAACTAACTTAAATCACTAATTATTTATACCATACATGGCAATGGTTTCTTCATAGGTTTTCTGCATGCACCTGGCACATCATGGTCTTTGGTGGCACTCACTAGCATAAGAGGAAACAAATTAATTTCCACTAAATAGCTATTTTGAACACCTGATGAATGGGAACAACAACTAGAAATTGAGGTTACTGTTCTCTAGAGCAGAACTTAAGGTACTGGCCTCACAATTCTGTCTGTGGACCATTATCTTGGCAGGATAAGAACACTTCCTCTTCTGCTTGCTGAGGGAGGTTTGGAAGGGGAATTCCTGACAAAATCACTAGTCTTGCAATTTTAACTTTTAGCGCATGAGTTATGTTTTTCTTTACCCACCTTTCTAGCATATTTGTCAGTACTGCACAATCAAAATGACCACCTCACACATTTTATTTAATATTGTATAGTAAGTGTGATCAATATTTGACTTCTTGCATCATCCCTGTGCCATCACCATGTTATTTTTTTCTGTTGCTTTAGTGTGAATTTATGTCCCAATGAAATTGACATGCCTGCCAAATATTTATTTTTCACAAGAACAGAGAATCAATTCACAGGACACACAGTGTAACTGACTTTGACCCAACGTGAATTGAGAGAAGCTCTAAAGCTGAAAAAAACCCCTCATTTTGCCCTTCTGCAAAGAGCACTTTGGTATTGCTGCCTCTCTGAAGACTAGTCTTGCTTAGCAGGTGATAACTGGTACACTGTTGCTAAGTAGTTGAGAGTGTGCAGAGCGGCCTGTGTATCAGAGGTTACAATATCTTACCTGAAATCACACAAGCCAAGTGACCCCTTGGGAGTTAAAGCAAACAACTGTCAGAGGACTTTGGCTAAGTCAGAGAATCTGTGAGAGAGTTGCTACAGGCCTCATATTGGGTATTTAAATTTATATGTCAGTGGTGGTGTTTAAGACTAATGCATGATGTCTAAATCTATAAATGATAGCACATTGATGCTGCATCTTCATATACAGCAGTTGCATTGCTTGGTGATGACACTTGCTGTGATCTCTGGGTCACAGTAGGATCTTATCTGTGTTCCTAACTGCTGACCTATACAAGCTATATAGTGTATTGTCACAAGTATATATCTTGCAGTTCACTATCTACTTCCTGATGTTCCTCTTGGTTTGGCTGAAAGAAACTAACATGAGAATAGTGGCTGCCTCCTGCATTTTGGCCTTGCTTCAGAAAAGCACTTAAGCGTGTCCCACAAAACTCAAGGTTAAGCATGTGCCTAACTGTCTTGTTGGATCAGAGCCATGAGGGAAGGGAAGTTACTCTTGTCATATTTTGACTGTGACTGACAATTTGGCCTTTACTACTACTCATATAAAGATTAAAGATGTGTTTTAGTGTAAAATGTTCTGTTTCATTAATATCTGCAGTATCCCTGCACTTTCTGAATAAAGGAAGCTGTTTACTAAAATAGAGTTCCTCCTCTTCCTGCAGAAGATTTTATTTATTTGTGTTTTAGCCTCTCCCTTTCTCCATATTACTACCTGAACTGGAAAACTAACTAATCTACAATGGTGATGAAAGTTAACTCATCACAGATACTTAGAGATCCATAAAGTAATATAGTCAGTAAGAAGTTACTGAATGATTCTTCAAGGAAATTATTAATGTTTATGGAAGTACTTTGTACTTCCTAAATGGCCTGCTAGTCAATGGAGGGATTAACAAATTGGACATATAAACTGAGTAAATGTAGGTTGGGAAAGTCTTGTAGAACAGAAAAGCTGAAGGCTGCAGAATCCAAAGTTATGTTGGGAAAGCGCTGAAGAAATACTGTGGGAGCAGGCACAAGTGTCATGGCAGTATCTACAGGGAACAACTCATGATGCTAGACTCTGGTTTCTGTACCATTCATTGAAATTATTTTTTATGACAACTCCATCTGATGAGGAAGTCAGACTTTGAGAACTGCAGTTCTCAAACGCTCTTAAGGCCCAGGATGAACTAGAGGAGTCCTGTTTCCTTATGTTGCAGGGATTACAGTTGTGCTCTTGCAGCATCTCTGGGGGAGGCTATGATGTTTACTTAAAAATATTAGAAAATGATTTCATGTTTTTCATTAGCTGAAAGTGAAGAAGGCTATATGGAGCTGAGCTGCATGTGCAAACTTTGTGAACCAGCATTGATCCATAGATAAGTTCAAGAGTTTCAGCAGTAGTGGGTTCCATCCAGTCCCCCGGGCTGTTCTGAGTGTGGTGCACAATCAAATGTTAATTTGGAAGAAAGATGCACAACTATCGCTTTTTTTTTAAGACTGAATCTTCAAGCTATAGAAGAGTGAAGACTGTAAATATGAGGATATAGAATTAACAATTTCAAGGCTTATGTAAGGCTTTGTAAAGCTTATATCATCTTTACTGAGCTTCAACTGTCTTGAAAATGCTCTTGGTTAATTTCCCAATATTGACCTTTTCTATAGCCTTGCTATATCTTTGCATATTGGCTGTGATTACTCTGAAATCACACGGATTTGTCTTGTCCTTTCTATGGATGTTTCTTTTAGAACAGAGTTCTAGCATATCTGGAATAAGGCTGTGGGTTTGGATTTGTTGCTGTGGGCAGTCATAGGAAGCAAGTCTATTTCTTGTGAAGTTATACTGTCATTCTGTGCAGAGGTCTGACTTTGGGTGTGTTTGCTTTGAAATGCTTTTTGTAGCTTGAAACTCCAACCGCTTTAAGTATTTTAGCCATGCAATTTGGTAGAACAGTGTCACTGTAACAAATAGCAATTTAATTTAATACACAACAACTGTGGTATTTGGCTTGCAACTCTAACAGGATAGTATATTTTTACTATAAGTGTATTCATGAATGAGGAACCAACAAGTTACTGAAAATTAATTCATCTTCATAAATAATTCATATTAAAAAAAGGGTTGAAACATCATAACATAGTAGTTACAAAAAATGTTAAAATCTTTCTGTGCATAGGGAATGGTATTTTAAAGGAAATAGTATTTTAAAATATATGAAACAGTAGTTAATTTTTTTATTAGAAAAATTACATGATCAATTCCCATGGTAATTTCAAATTAAAACTGTTATTTAGTGGAAAATGTATTTAATTTATGTGACAGTGAAATCTTTATAACTTCAGGCAAACGGCCAATTTATGACTTTTAAGCATATTGTCAAGGCAACTTTATAATACTCATGGGATTTTTTTCTACTGAAATTATGCATACTGCCCTAAAAGCAATAATAGTGTTGAGCAGTATTTAACTTAAAGGTAAAAGAATCAATTGATGTTTGTACTGCTAAGCATGCATTTATGCATTTTGTATTTTTCACTCTTCTTGTATTTAATCTGTTTTAATAATAGATGAAAAAAGTTATCGTAGGGCTTTAAAACTGTTCCCTGCTAAACTACTCAAAACTTATATAATAAATTGAACTAGGTAGATTTGAGATACATGGAAAATATTACTAATGAATTTATCATGAACTCTTTAAAAAGAATATACAAATATTAGCCCAGTTGTCATCCTCCTAAGATCACTGAGGAAATTGCCTCTGTTCTCAGAGGGCAGATTGGAATGTACAGGGAATTATTGCAGTCCAAACTAAATTATTGTCATTATTGAAAACTGGCATGTTTTTGTGTTTTGTTTTTTTTTTTTTTTAACATGAATGAATATTAGTTAAAATTAATTCTAGTTTAAATTTGTATAAAAGGGAGCAGAAGCTAATTACATTAACTTTCTGCCATTCTGTTAGAATGTTATTTAGGAAACATTGATGGAGTGGGCTAAGTCAACCCAAGTCTAATGCTAAGAAGCTTAGAATAAACATGATTGATTCAAATGGGACTTAACTTTTATATGGAAAACTGATTATGCAATCAAATTCATGTAGTGAGTCCTCAAACCACACATCAAAAAAAATCTACTAATAACTTCAGGAGCTGAATATTGAATATCTTTGCTTTGCTTCTTTTATACAATTGAAATAAAACATTTGAAAGGTCCATCAGTTAAAAATAAGGCAATAAATTAAGAAACCAAACCAAATAACAAACTGAAAAACCCCAGAACAAGACAAAAAGCCCAACCAGCCAAGAAAAAAGACATTTAAAAAGTCAGTGGAATTTAATCAGAAGAAATGTTTTCAGTATTTTACTCGTAAGCCCTTGAGCAAATATAAATGTGTTTTGATCAACAAAAGACATGCAAATTAAGTTCAATTGAAAAAAAACCCAAAAGTTCTACCTAATATACTAATACTTCATAGAAACGGTAACAATGTCTTAAACATCTGATGGACTTAATTGGGATGTAGGGGATAAAATTTGGGGTTTGTTTGGGTAACTTGTGTGTTGTAGCCTGCATGTTTCATGGAACAGGATGAATTTCAACATGTTTCTTATAATGTAATTACAACTGTTTATATTCTTTCCAGTTCAAATTTTATAACCAAAGTGTTCTATAGGTTAACTTTTAAACTTCTAGTTAGTTGGTATCAAAATTGTATTCTGAGCAATGTCTATAGTCCATCTAAATTCTAAGTAGGCATTTCCCATATTTTTTAGTTACAAAGAAGTGGGGACAACTTGCTATACATATTTTGTGTCTCTTTTTCCTATTGGTGAATTTTTATGGACTCTCATTTCTGTTTCCTATGATACCATATTATGCTTGCCATAGGATCACCTTGGATATGATTTACCTCTGGAAGGTCATCTTTCTCCTATCTTTATAGGGATACCAACATAGATCTCTCTTTATAGGGATATCAACACTAGCTTTCAAATTTATATATTCTAATGAAGAATGTAAATTAGGTGTGATGAATCTGGGACAAATAAGTGTTGTGACACTGTGAGATTTGTTTGTTTAAAATTGGACTGGTGAGGCATTTTAGCCTGCACATTTTCTGCTGCTCAATAAAGCAGTTAATCATATTTTAATGTATAAGTGTGGATTGAAGCACTTTATTGAATCTAATCCTTTCAAATTCACTGACCTGTAGTAAATTGGGAATTTCATAGCTGACTGTACAATTAAACTTTGACTCCAGGGGACATTTAGGTTTAAATTTCTCATTAGAAAGTAATTCTGAAGTGGCTCTTTGTCTCCTGAAAGATGTAAAGAAGCTGTGAAGAGGTTAAACAAAAATTTTATTTCAGAATTTAAATCAAACTTCTAATCAAACTTCTGGTTTAGTTGGAAGAGTATTGGTTCACACCTTAACTTCCAGTTAATCCTTGAACCTTCAGTAGACTTTCTTTCACTTTTTCTAGGTTCTTTTAATACAGAACAATACCTTTCCTAATTTGTTCCAGTCTCTTCTGAATTATCTTTGAAAAGATAAAAGGAGACAGCAACATGGTTTGGAGTTATGAGTTATGTTCTGCAAAATCTCATGAACACTGAAGGCTCAGCCTGGTGCTTGAAGTATTAATTTTGGCAACTTCTGAATGCTTTCTCATTTCAATAAAATTATTTCAATTGAAAGTAATTGAGACAGAATCTCAAAAACCAGACAAAAGTCTATGCAATTAACAAGAACAGCCCTTTGCTTATTGTATCCCCTCATTACTGCTGGAATAATGGTCAAGGGTCCAGGTTGCCATATCGTGGCATAACAACACTGGAGCCTGCAGTACTTTTTTGGTTCATGTTATTTGAAGATTTGTCTCTAGATCTGATGATATGAAATGATACCCAATGATATAAAATAATTTGTGAATTGCAAACTCCATGAAAATTTAATTAATATTTTTTTTTGTCAACCAGTAAGTATCATTTTTTATGAGCAGGACTTTGCTGGGAGCATAGCAATAAAATGTGAATATTTTTCTGTGTTGGAAATGTTTTTAAAATTTTTCCAGAGGAAGAGAGCAAAGAGACATCTCTTAAAATATAAATTGAAGTACCTCTGTACATTATCATGAACTGTTTCTCTCAAAATGTGGATTTAGTATTCTTTGTATATCATATTCCATTTATGGAATCCCAGTTCAGAATCTTTACTGGAGAGAGTCCAGTGCAGGGCCACCAAGATGATTAGGGGAGTGGAGCATCTCCCTTATGAGGAGAGGCTGA
>JAOEGS010017632.1:89966-102345 GCA_025447755.1 Corythornis vintsioides
GTCGCATCCAGAGGGTGGTGGTCAATGGCTCGATGTCCAGATGGAGAACAGTGACAAGTGGCGTCCCTCAGGGGTCTATAATGGGACCTATATTGTTTAATATCTTCATTAATTATATTGACAATGGGATTGAGGCACCATCAGCAAGTTCGCAGATGACACCAAACTGAGTGGTGCTGTTGAAAGGCTGGAGGGACAGGATGTCATCCAGAGGGACCTGGATAGGTTGGAGAGGTGGGCCCAAGTGAACCTCATGACGTTCAGCAAGACTAAGTGCAGGGTCCTGCACCTGGGTCGGAGCAACCCTCACTATCAATAAAGGGTGGGGGATGAAGTTCTGGAAAGCGGCTCTGCAGAGAGGGACTTGGGGGTGTTGGTGGATGAGAAGCTAGACGTGAGCCAGCAGAGGTCCCTTCCAGCCCTAAACATTCTATGATTCTATAATCTTATGACTAGTCCTATGTTAGGAGAAACATCCAACAGAGTTACTGTATGTGTTGGGATGCCTGGCTGCTGCCCAGACCCCCAGGCAGCTGATATATTAGGCTTACAGTACCAATTAAGCAGCCTATTCAAAATGGCTTTATGTATCACAAATCTTTGGTTTTTATGCACTTTAAAAATGAAAATGGACAAACTTGGCTTTACTGTTTAAAATTGTGCAATGCTAGCATTTTAAACAATCACACAGGCTATGCAATGGTGCTGTGGCAGTTGTAATGTCCACAGTCAATGACTGTCAGCTCTCGATTTCACATAGGATTGGTGTTTATTACATAGTATTTTTCCCTTCTCAGTCTTTTCTGTTCATGTTTTCTCCATATGTCTCTTTTCATCACCTATGCTTTTCTACTGTTTTCTAGTGGTGTTATATCTTGCATCTTATATATCATGAAAAATAATGAGGAACCATATGGTGAGGCGGTTTTATGAACCAACGGAAGATGGATATTTAAATAGAAAATTCTGTTTCATCAAAGTTCTTGGTAGCTGTTTATTATGAGCTTTAAGTAAGGTATACACTGAAGGAAAATGGGAACATAAATCCTTTAGTCTGTGTTCAGTTGACCATGGTGTTGTGACATGTGAACAGGTTCTGTTTCCTGAAGTGGAGGCAGTATTGTCCAGGTGAATCTTCCAGGGCCTAAGCCAGTATTTCCATACTATACTTGCATCCTTCAGAACCTCTTATTAAGTTTTCTGTTTGTGGTGGTCCTATCTCTCTTGACTCATGATCTTTTTAGTAGTTCATTTTTACAAGATTATGATGAAATAAAGATAGTGGTGGCTATAGAGAAGGGATCAGATGTAGGAATTCTTGCCTAAGAAGTATTTTACAATAAAGCAGCTAAATCCATTAGTGACTAAGCTCAAAGCACACTACTTCTCCTTCCTTGCTTTCTTTTTTGATTCTGATGTTGATGGAATAACAGATTTCAGTATTAATATGGGAAGACTTTCCTGTGTACAAGAAAATTGGCAAAGATAGATAGTAGCTGATAAAAGGTAATCAGTACAAATGTTCACATTTACCTTAATTGGGTTGTGTCTTATGTCCATTTAAATGTCAATACTGTGGTTAAATTGCATTCCAGTTTAATGGCATTGTTAGGTTTTCTGTTTACTGACTGTCAGTAACTGTTGCATTACACATGCTCCCTTTAGACATTATCTCATTCCAATGCCTATAGATTCATCTGGAAAGCCAAGTGGGACTGGGACTGTTTCCAAAGCATTTCCACTGAAAACTCAGCAAGAGCCATTTTGCTCTCAAGAACTTAAGCAAAGGCATTGTACTCAGTGCATCTGAATGGAAATTATGAGTGGAAATTAATAAAAATTCTGTAAAATCTAATTAATTGTACTATAAACTAGTATGATTCCTGCAGGCTAACAGGAGAAAGATTCAATGAAAGGAGGTTGGGTTTTTAGTTTCTCTTAAGTAAAAAAATTTTTGTTTGGAATGTACATAAAGAGCTTATCTCTTGAGAAAGGTAACACTTTGTAGTGTTGGAACAATAATATTGACCTAACTGTAAACAGTATTTCCAGCCTGGAATATAGAGCAAGATGGGTATAAAGAGTGAAGTCTAGGACAGAACTAACTACTTAAAGGTTATTTAAGGTTCAAATCCTTTTATGAACATATTATGTAATATAGCTGCTTTTGATAGTAGTCTTGGATGAGACATTTTGCAGTCCTTTCTTTCTATGAAGTGTCATCTTTCAGCAAGGCCATTGTGAATATGTTAAAACTTTTTTTTTAGTACTTTGTTGATTGACTTCTTGATAATTTGGAACTGCATTATCAAAGGCGTGAGTCTTTTGACTGCACAATGGTATTTGACGTCAAATTTCAGGCAATAGTTGTAGAGTTTTTAATTTCTGCTTAGTCTGTCAGGGAACATTGCTCTACCATTCGATTTAACAACTGGCAATTTCAAATTTGTTTGATAGTCTAGAGCAGAGAATTAATACTGAAGTATTTTCTGTGTCTCAGTTAGGGTTCATTTTATGTTGTATTCAGTATTGAGAGCCCCAATCATAATGTACACATAATAACATAAATAATTCACTGCTATGATAATGCATGTAGTGAACTAGAGTAAGGAATTCCTCTAGTACTAGTTCAAGGGAAATTCAAGGAGCTCAAATTAAAAACAAAACAAAACAAAAACCAAAAAGACAACAAAACCCACTTGTGACCATCATTTAAGTGTATGCTTACTGGCCATGTGGTGTGTAAACTGTCTTTTGCTCACTTGCTTCCTCCCAGAACATACTGTAGTGTTCTTTAAAATGGTTGGGGTTCCCCACCTCCAAAAGCTGCTGTGACACATTTTTTAGTGGTTTTATTTCATGAAGTGTTCAGAAATCACAAACAGTCTATGGCAAATGTAGTCAGACTAAAGGCTTCACAATAAGCCTAATTTGAGATTTTGAAACACACTTTACTGGTGAAACAAGTCCTGCTGGTATGACTTCCAGTTTTGTGTGCTTCATCACATGCCATGTTTAGTGGAGTTTCCACAGGTGCAGTTCATGGTGAACAGAAGGCATTTATTTAGCGGCATGTAGGACTCCTGGGGCAGGTGTCTGCTAGACAGGATCAGCTATGATATGTGTGTGTGTAATGTCAAGCTTGCTTTTGTGGCACTGGACCAAAAATAATTTATTCACCTATAAAAACAGATTTTTTGCCCCATTGTTTTCAAATGATTATTTAAATTCCTCTTCCTAATAAAGAAACGACACTGCGTGAGTTATGTGCTGGAACCGTGGTAGTTTGTAAAAAATTCACATCAGTGAAAAAACAGTGAAATCCATACCCTAAAGCATTTGGTGCACATGGTACACATCTATTTGCTAATGGGATAGAAGATAATTCTGAATGGTCTTCCATTTGCTTGTATTCGGATGGGAGATGGGAACATAAATCTAGCAAATGCTAGTTATATTCCTCTGATGGTTCATAAACCCAGATGTTTTAGCTGATACAGGTTGGACAGTGGATCATCAATTACTCTTCTATTTGGAATTTATAAATCCATACGATGTCTTATCAGCATGCAGGAGTATGCCCTCTTCCACATACTTAATGCATTAAGAATCGGTTAAAGATGTGTGTAGACATGAAACATTGGCCTGTTTGCATTGCCAGCTCCACATCCCCTGCCTTTAGGTGAATTTAGTTCATTTTGTGAGTAATTTGAGGGCTAGAAGCTTGATCATCAGTAAGAATTGTTAAGAATGTGATTTTAAATAGATGGTAATGATTTCAGCATTTTATTTGCAAACCTTATATAAAAATTATTTAGTTATTAAGTTTTCTTTTGAAACATCTTTGTTATTTTTGGATGTAGAAGTTGAAATTGTATTTCCTTTTTTTACACCCTTCCCCAGATACAGAAGATATTAGTCCAAAATGATGAGTAAAGTATTTAATAATCTGAAATCAATTTGGATTATAAGTAATCTGTGGACATGTAAAACTTTTGTATTAGTGCTAATGCTGTTCAAAATGTAATACCAAAGCTGGACTAAACATAGAATTAATGACAAGTTGAGTAAACAGGACAGTTATAAAAATATACAGGTAGCTTGTGCTTTCTTTAGAAAGCAATTGTTTAGGAAAGACAATGGAAAGTAAGAGGAAGACCAGGAAAACAGTAGTCTTTTTTAGGAAATTCAGAATATAGAACATTTTTTTCTGAGGTAATTAATTATTACAAGGCAAGTGTTCCTGAGCCTCTCTTATATAAAATGTTTTATAGGTGTATTGGTAGAGTAACCCTCAGTGCATTTAATATCTTATGTATCCTTGAACAACAGCTTGAGCTACAGAGCTTGAGACAAGCATCTGACTTTTGCATGCTTGTCAGAAATGTTTATAGATGTTGGAAATCTTGATTTTTACAGTTTTGATGGGATCTGCTTTTGCATTAGCTTTAATTATGTTGCTGTTAGATGCTCCTGTACTCTCAGGAATGGTGTTCTGAGAATCAAAACTTTAATTTATTGAAACTAATATAGCAAAGTCAGTGCTGACCAGAGCAAAGTGTGGAGTGAGTTATGGAATAACTTACATGTTCCTCTTTATTAAAAAAAACCCAAACAAACCAATCACAAAGCTAGCAAAGCAAAACTGAACAAACAAATCAAAAAATAGATCCAATTTTTCCTTAACCATTCCTGATCTTTTGGCATCACTAACATTTCTCAGGTTTAAAAAAAAAAAAAAAAAAGAAAGAAAAAAGATGTGTCTGTCACAAATTTAGATGTGTCAGTGTAGTATTTTGGCCTCAGACTTGGTCTCAGACACCAGTTTTTGCAGAGAAAAGTGGCTGAACTCTGAGGAGAGATGAGTCTGTGGGTTGGTTCTCCCTTTTATTACTTCCTCGTTTGAGATAAATGAGACTTTAAAGTATTGTCATATGCTTGTTAGAATATGCATAAAAGACAACTAGAAGTTTAACTGTGTCTGGAATATGATGCAATTTCTTTTGAAAAAGAAAGTGATGCAGGTTCTGATGTTAAAATGGTACAATCTGTGCTCTCCCTGACTGAAACACAGAAGAATTTTTTTTTTCCAGCATTTGCAAGCTTCAGTACTTTGTTCTTGTTCCAGATATCATTATAAAACCATTCACTTCACAGTTGTATGCCTGTGTAGCAAAATAAAGAAGGAATTAGATCCCATTAGGCCAATCTTCTTGTTTGTGGATACTTTCTCTAGATTGGGCAGTCTCATCAGATGTTTAGATTGAGAAAGAGAGGCAAAGAAATGTAATTGAAAAGAAAACAATCTTTATCGAACTAAAAAGTGGCTCTGCATACATAGTAAACCAGTCATATCCTATGGTTACAATTCTGTGAGTCTTAAGATCATTTAAGTCCTGAAACTGTTGTTTTCTGCCCAGAAAAGAGCTGACACCTGTAGAGAATAGAACAGAACAGAAATTTTTATCAAAACTGCTGGATGGATTTAGCAGTTGTCTGTTGTTTCCTCTGGTTTTTACATTACCAGATTAAAAGGGTCTATGTTGCTTTCAAACTGAGGTTTTACCCTTGGTTTGAAAGCCCTTAAGGAAGGTGATGTTATTTGGGAAATGTGGAATTATGTTGAATAAGGGCAACCTGAGCTGTTCTTCCTCTTGCCCTGTTACTTCAGGGTCAGACAAAACTCTGCATACTATTTTGGATAATATATGTATTCAAATAAATGAATTGATATATGTCTCTTGCTAGCTGCCTAGTTTCAAAGCCATTTTAAACTTATATTACTTCTAAAATTATATTTATTTTGATGGCTCTGTTTTTGTTTGTGAAGGATGACAGACACTAAAGACAAATTGTAATGTATTAACTTGTGTTGAAAGATTAGGAATAAAATCTCAGGATTTGAGTTCTATAAAGCTGGGGTAAACATGATGTAATGAAAATTCATGCCTTCAATTTAATTCTTTTATATAGATGTTTTCATGATTTTTTTATAATAATTATAGGAAGAGATTTAATTCTGTTCAGGGTTTTTGTTATTTGGCTCTCCTTTTAAACACCTTCCTCAAATGCTATGCTAAAAGAATGGAAACTTTTCTTAACATGATATTTGTTCAATCCTAATATAACCTATGTGATTCTACTACATAAAAGGGTATAAAGAGGATGAGGCAGAAAATGATTGGGAAAAAAAAAAAAAGAAGTGATTTTTGAAGCAGATTGTCTTTATTTTCTCATCAGGCCTGTGATTTAGACCTGTAAATATTCAATACTGAAAACGTATCGTCCTTGATGATAGGTTTGAAAACAACAGATCAGGGTGTTTTAAGATGGAAAAATAATTTTAGTACTTATTTTCTTGACTTATTAGTTCTCTCCAGACACTATTCTGAATGTTGCCAGGATAGATTTGGCACTTGCTGTAATACAAACATTTGATTCCCACCATAATGTAAACATTTGATACCCTTGAATTTATGATGTCATTTTTCTCCTTTCTACTGTGAATGGGGACTATAGCAGAACTGTTACAGCGTTGTGGTAGTAAAGAGACTTTATGCTGTATCCTGACCCTCAACTCATTCTGTATCTCTTGTGCAGCGTGTTTTTGGTAACAATGGATTCCCAATCTTAGTGTACTTACTTGCTAGAATAAAACTCTATTTTTAACACAGTATAATAGAATGTTTAGCCCCTTATTTTCATTCCCTAAAAAAAGGCAAGTTGTCTTTTCTCGGACAATAGCAATAGTAGATGCGGCAGTGAGATAACAGTGTGACTGCCAAGTAACCTCATGTCCCTGACCTGAAGATGGCCTCTGCACTCAGTTTCAGCATGGGAATGATCTCATCTGAAGTACTGAAGTATGTTAATGCTGCAAAAGCATTAATGCAAAAGCAGCATTAACAGCATAGTATAAGCCCATTTAGAGAGGATTATGTTACTGTCCCTTCATTTAGCCCCTTGTTTATCACACTGTTTGGAAACATTCAGGAAACAGGTTCTTAAAATTGAGGGATTATGAGTGTGCTCTTAAAGGATGTTCTTAATTTTTTGATTTGTACTATTAGTATGGAGAATTGACTTTTCTACTCTAATACTGCATTTTTGTAATGGTTGTAATTACAAAAAAACCAAACAAACCCCAAAATAGGTGCACTATTAGATAATTACTTCTAGACCTAATCAGAAGTTCTGCTGTCTTGGACTATTAAAATCTCATTCTTTCTTCACTGTTTAAGATACTTCTTTAGCATAGTGGACCACATCAGTTACATTTGTATAAATCTGCTGGTTTTTTATATATTTGCAGGGGTTCTGTGTTTTGTTTTTTTTTCTTCATTAGTTTTAATTTCAATTTACATAAATGACAGTAATTAGCATTTGGCCTGTTCTACAAGGAGCTAAAAGCAGTATCTCTTTCTAATAGACAGCACATCAATGGTACCAGGTATGCTCTGTATTGTTATTTAAACAGTCATCACCCTCTCCTATATGAATTTACTATAATGCAATAAAAAGCACTACTTTTAATGTATTTATTTTTACCTCCCTTATTTTTGAATAATTTTAAAGTAACAAGCATTTATTAAAGGAAAAAAAAAGAAAATATAAATGTTTACTGTATTTACATATGCTTTTAAAATAGTTGCTGCAACATTCTATCATTATGTTTATAAAGAGCACTATATTTTGCAATCCACATGTGCTTAGGTTATCAGGTTTCTCAGAGAATTCAGATCTCTCTTATTTTCCTGTAATTTAACAGTACTGCAAAATTCAGTTATCTACTGTGTTTGGGGGTGTCTGCAAGTCTACAGTATAACCAAAAAGGTGTCGAGTCCACATTTTTTATAGCAACATTTTAAACCAGCTTAGCTTGGCTGTTAGGGTAGTAATTTTGCTTAATAAAATCTCTAGTACCTATATCATAATATCTGTAACCAGATAGTAAAAGAAAAGCTATTAATGGTAAATGCCTCTTACAGAGAGATTCTTGATTCTCAAAGCATCTTAATTAAGTTGTTATATGCAAAGAATTGTTAAATTGTTTTAATTATGCTTCCTGTGAAGCCTCTTTAGC
Source organism: Corythornis vintsioides (assembly GCA_025447755.1). Lineage (NCBI taxonomy): Eukaryota > Metazoa > Chordata > Aves > Coraciiformes > Alcedinidae > Corythornis > Corythornis vintsioides. The sequence continues at coordinate 98,050 of JAOEGS010017632.1, forward strand.
ACTTTCTTGGGATGTAAATGATACTGCCTGTATTTCAAAACTGGCTTGTGGTACATAGAAAATCCCTTGGTTGTAGTGTTGCACTAATTAGTGGATTCTGCCTCTTCAGCTGATACATCAAATCTAGTGCCAGTCTGTCCTATGTAGTTAAAGTCAAACTAAATGTAGTTTCCATGTCCTGTAGTTCAGGGCATGGAAACCTAATGCTGTGGAGGGTAAGTTGTTTGATGATAACATGACAGCTGTTGTCAGAAACCTTTCTCCTGGGAGGTTCTATAAAAAAACCAAACTGTATTAATCTTGTAGTCCAGTGCTATATGCTACTTGTGTCCCCTTCCACATCAACACATGCATTTAGCATGGATTGTTCTTGATCATCCAAATAAATCTTGTTTAAGTGAAAGAGCAGGGATGAATTAACCACTTTCTGAACTGCTTGCAAACAGCGTCAATAAATGTGCTTATTATCAGGAAATTAACAGGCTGGTGTCAGAGGGAAGGGGTGCAGCAGCTTGCTCATTTTCACTGAGAAATAGATGGGCATGTAGCTGACACCTCTACTCCCCTCTATGTGTTTATTTCTGGCACCCAGCATGGGTGAGCAAGGTGTTAGGCCTGGGTGTAGAGGACAAGTGGTGGAGATTCAAATATATGTTTCTATATATATCTTGCCTTTGCTTTCTGCTCACTGTTCAGCAGTAAATCACTATATTGTTTCCTGGTGGGTTTAGAAAAAGAGCAGAGTGGCTTTAGAAGGCTTTTCTAGTGACTATGCTTTATCTGAAACAAGTCCCTTCGGCAGCACTCTGAATTTTATATTCAGTGAAACACACTGATGCTCCATTTCACTCTGAAAAGCTTGTAAATAAGGAAGCAATGATATAGACTTGACTCTTTCCCATTTAGGCTTCAGACACTTCATGTTAATGAACCCCTTGTGAAAGATTGTGAAAGATGGCATTGTCAACTCAGATTGATAAAAATGACTTGAATAAATATGTGGGCATATGCTTAAACTGGCAAGGACTGGAAGATTTCTTTTCAGTCCAGATAGCATGAGCATAAGTGAAGAAAAAAGAAGCTGTCACAGATGGTGATAGCAGTGAGAGGCCCAGTGACATGTGCTTCAACCCAAAGTTTGCTACAGGGGAGTTACTGATGTAGAATAATGTACCAGAGCAACTGCCAAAATCTCAGGCTCTAAGAAACATGCTTATTAATCAATTAAACCTGCATATTTGTAAAGAGTGTGAACCATATAATTTCTTCCTACGGAGAGGTGTTCAGCAGTAGAAAAGTGAACTGTGAAATGTTTTTGTTGAACCCAAGGAATCACTGCCTGAGAGAGATGCAGAAATGATGATTTCCAGGAGTGAGGCAGCCTGTGGTGTTGACATGGTGAGACTACTACACCAGCAGGGTGAAGAAGAATTACAAGATGCCTGGTCAAATCAGAAAATGACAGTGCTTCTGTGTATGGGATGTAGGGTGGGTGTTACCTGGACTACGTATGAGCTGCCTTATTTGAAACCCTGCCAAGCTGAGGTTGATCTATAAAGGTTGAACCAAAAGTGTACACAGCATGGCCAGGGTTTTTTCCCTCCCCTTTACATAAAGTGCCCTTGGAGCAGTTAGCAGCTAATAAAAAAATTAAAGCAAGGGATTCATGCTCAGTGAAGTGGAAAGAATAGCTTGGAGGTATTTTCACACACTCCTTTCTGAATTATACTGTCCTCTTGTCAACTGCACTTGAGTTTTTCACACATTTTGTCTCATTTCATTAGTAGAATAAGTTTCTTTGGTCAATAACAGTGTCAGTGATGGAAGATAGTTTGGCTAAGGTAGACTGAGAAGTTGTTCTTACTTCCTAGTTCATGTAAGACCATCTCCTTTCAAATATTGTGTTATCCTTCAAGTGTTGGAAAAAAAACCCCACCCTATTTCTTTCATGCTCGTGTGCTCTCACAAACAGAGGAATAACTCCTTATGTTCCTGCTGAGGTTGTTGCTATTTTCTGCAAAGGCACTTTTTTTTTTGGTGTTGGCATTTATGTCAAATGCTGACCTTTTATTTCATTATTGCCTGTGACAATACAGTTTAAATTTTACTCTTCAACTAAAAGTAAACTCAACAATATTAACTGTGTATTACATCTTCAGACTGGCTTTTTAATTTTTGCACTCTGTAAACATCCTGATGATATCAGAGGCTGTGAACTATTAGAAACTGTCCTCAAGATCTGATTTCAACTGTAAAAATATCCATGTTAGTTTGCATACACTTAGATAACTAGAAATCAACGGTTAATGAAACTAAGACATTGTCTTCTTGGCAAAAGTGAGCTGCTGGAGAGTAACTAGATCAGACACACATTCAGTGAATAGAAGCAAGTATTTGTGTATTATGCTGCATTTTGAAAACTTCAGCTTGAAGTTTCCTTGTTTATTTGGGAGTCAAAGGCTGTGGGCACTATTGGTTTGCTGTGCATGAAAGAAGGATCAGAAACAAAATACAGGCTTTTGTTTGTCTTGTATCTGCCTAATTTAGAACTCCTATTACCAAGTATGAATTGTTTATGACTATGTCAACTTATCTATTTAAATCTAATGAGAAGTATTAACATATCACTAAAACAGCAAAATATACTTTATTTTCAATTGTTACAAATCCTTTACGAGCTAAGAAAAGGAGGACTAGTTTTGCTACGTTTTTCTGTAAGGTGTTTTTGAACTATTAAGAAAGTGACTTTAAATTTCTGGCCTGTATGAGACCATGTCATGTACTAATTCTTAGTTTTTAAGATTGTAATATTCCATGTGCTCACCTTAGTTGACCTCATATACAACTGATATTGCATTTCTTTGGTTTGTATGTCACTTGTATCTCATAGGGAATATCATCAAATATATATATATATTTATAATGAAAAAGTCAATTATTGGAGTTTGTGGTATTCTGCTTGTCAAGCTCTCTACCATGTTGACTATCTGAGCTTTCAATTCTGAGGAAAAACAAGCTTAGATTGAGAGACTGAATTGCTCACTACTCCTGCCTCATGAGATTCATCTGCAAAAACCATTCTGCTATTCACTTGCTCACGGCTGTGCCTCTCTTCTCATGTGGGAGTAGATGGTGCACAGCACTCCCACAGGCAGTGGCTTCAGCAGCCTTTTCAAGTGGTTACTTGATCTGGAGGGGAATGTTTTATTTTGGAAAGCTGCTACTTCTGGGTCCACACCAGGTTAGGTGTGATATAGTGCAGAGAGGATTTAATGAATTCTCAGTTGTATTCTGCCTCTCCCTTCAGTAGCCTTAGGATTCTCTGCTGACCTGCCTCTTTTTGCTGCTACTTTATAGTACAGCCCAAAAGGTATCATCAACCTTGTATTACAGTAGTGTTCTATGGTATGTAATGGTTGAATTTCACTCACTGATTTGCTATCTGTTTGAAGTTATGGTTTCTGTTTCAAGTTGTTATTTCCTACATAAAATAGCAATGAAGGATTGGTTTTGACCTTTAATTTTGCTTTACAATAAATGTATCAACACTTGAAATTCTTGTTCATGAATTCAGAATTACATGTTCAGGGAGTCAGAAACACTGTTACAGAACTAAACTTAGTCAAAAAGTGAAGCAAAAATAACTAATAGGAGCTTTGACCTGATGTACGTTGCCTACTATTGTTTGCTATTCTGAATATCATACCTAGAAACAGTAGGAATAAAGAAGCATATGAAATATTTTCTAATGAAACTGTCGAGTTAGAATTACACTGTGGACCAATAAAGCACAACTGTGGTTTCTAAGAAACACAAATTATATTGCAGTAGCTATTGTACAATGTTGACATTTCTCCTGACTTGTTCATATATTGATTTAATATCACTGTTTAGAAAAAGCTAAGTGAATGCTCTGGAATACTGAGCACCTTACAAGATGATCTTAATAAAGCAATATCCAAACATAGATTTAGCAGGAGAAATGTCTGGGACCTCTGCTCAGTAAGCACCAGCAGCAGTGTGCATGCTGTGGGAATACCCTTGCAAATGTCCCCTTCATATCCAGATTGCATCTGGCTCTTCTGGTTTGTGAACAGTTGTCTTCAGTTCAATGGCTGACTGGAAAAATCACAATTAAAAAAAAATCTTGTTGTTTGAACCATGACTAAATGAATATCAATGCAATGCAAAATGATGAAAATGCTCCAGAGCATTGATAATAACTTCCTAATGCAGATGTTGGAGGAGCTGACAAGGAGAGGAGTGATGCTGGACCTTGTACTGACCAACAAAGAG
>JAOEGS010017635.1:0-17763 GCA_025447755.1 Corythornis vintsioides
GGGGCGGGGCGGGGGGGGGGGCGGCCCCGCCCCCCCCCCCCCCCCCCCCCCCCCCTCCTTCCCTTCTCCAGAGCGCTCAGGGGCTGGGGACCCCGCGGGACGACGGCGGCGGCTCCGGAATCCGCGTCTCTCTTCCGCGCAAGATCCACCTCAGCATCTCGGTGCTGGGGCGAGTGCAGGAGGAGAGGCGGGGCGGCTGCTTCCAGCACCAGGTATAAATCGGGGCTGCGGAGTTAGGAGCGAGCTTAGTCTGCGCTTTACCCCCGGCCCCGGCTCCACCGCCAGCAGCCGCCGAGAGAGCAGCACCGCGCTCCTGGACAGCGCCGGAGGCTGCACGGCAGCGCGGACCCGGCACCCGTGGGGAGTCCTCCGCGGCCCTGGGTCAGCCTCGGAAGCTCAGGTCCTGATGATGATCTCTGCCCCCGAGGCTCATCTCTGCCCATCAGGGAGAGAGCTTGTCCAAAGAGCTGAAAGGCAGCGGCACAGGGTTTTTTATCTCACCACCACCACTGCATTGACCGACAGTGCTCTCTCTGCATTTCTGAAGGAAGAAAAGTCGGCAGAGAAAGAGCAGGAGGAAGAAAAGCAGGACAGAAGGAGGAGAAAGTTGGTTGACTTGCAGAGTTGAAGCTTTCTAGTGGCTCCTACTGGAGACCTCCAGTCTGCTGGAAACTGGAGGATGGAGATGGAACTGCTGCCCAAGATGACAGCAATGCCTCTCACAGGGAATGGGAGCAACCAGCTGGTGCCAGACACATCTCTGCTCCCCTCGGAGCAGAGCACGGCCATATTTATTGTCCACTGTGTGATCCCTTCACTTTACCTGCTCATCATCACCGTGGGCTTGCTTGGTAATATCACCCTCATAAAGATCTTCATCTCCAACAGCGCCATGAGGAGTGTGCCCAACATCTTCATCTCCAGCCTTGCTGCTGGTGATCTGCTGCTGCTAGTGACTTGTGTGCCTGTGGATGCCTCCCGCTATTTCTTCGAGGAGTGGCTTTTTGGGGAGGTGGGCTGCAAGCTCATCCCTGCCATCCAGCTCACCTCTGTTGGTGTGTCTGTCTTCACCCTCACCGCCCTCAGTGCTGACAGGTAGGAAAGATGGGCTGCCCCTTCTTAGCTCTCTGCAGCTTGGGCTAAGGCTAGCTGGAGCTGGTGTGAAAGTTAAAGCACCCCTCTGATAAGGTATCTCTGCCTTGAAATCCCCTCATTCCAACTTGTGAGGTGGCCATGCTTCTTCTTTCCCCAATGATTGATGGCAGGTCTGGTGCTAAGTTAGAGGGTTTCTGAAAATGGATGTGCCTGGGCCTCCAGCTTCTGGGGTTCCAGCTGCAAGAACTAGGTTTAGACCTGTCTGCTGCTCCCTTGGGTTGATTCTGTGACAACCCATGTACTGAAATCTTACTCATTAGAGGAAGGTTTTAGATGCAATATATGACCTGTGCCAAGCCTCAGTGCTATGTCAACAGGCAGTGAGGAATTTAAGTCAAACACAAAGGTATTTTTAATCAATTTGTTTCTTACCGCCAAGAAAGTGTCCCTGTCTGTGTGTGTGGAGGTGTGAGTTTGTGCCCCAGTAGAAGAGCAGGTTACCAGAGGTGACTGCCAGAACTGGTTCAACCTCTTGGAATTCAGAGGCACCAAACTGTTCTGTTGCAATTGTCAGTCTTAAACTTTTATTAAAACTATTCATTTTAACTTCTGAGCTTACAGAAAGATGGGGAAAAAGAAGAAAATCTTCCCCCCAACAGACTAGAAAGTAACACTTCCATCTCCAGTATTTGTCAAATTAGGAAGAAGCAAAAAGCTAGACACCAAGTGTTTACTTCCAGGTACTGTGTACAGATACTTAAAGGGATTTATATCAACTAGGTGGCTGTTAGACTGTTTTCAGGCTCTGAAAAACAAAATATTGCAGTGTAATTGTCAACCTTAAATTAAATGAAATAATATTTATTCCCTTATCTAAGCAATTATTTTTTTCCAGAATGAAAATGTTTAATTCCTTCTCCATAGGAATGACTTTTTTTTTTTTAATTTTACCTAATTTTTTTTTTTTTAATCTGAGGCTGATTTAATGTATTGCATTGGTGCATGATCAAAAGGCTTGAATTTAGTTATGTCTTTACATTTACAATAATATTTCATTAAAACATTTAATCATATTTTATAGAATTTTTTTTACTTTTTATTTTTAAAGCAAATTCATTAAATTATTTGATTCCACCTGAGGGCAGTCTTCAGTGGCCATCATGTCCAGTGGTGCTTGAATCAGGATCTAAAATACTTGTCTATAAAGTCTTTATAACTTATGAAAATTGATAATTTTCTCCAGAGGAAAATTTTTCACCATGCGAAAAATTAGATGTTGGAGCAATCTCACAAGGGAAGAGGTGGATTCCCCTACACTGGACAGTTTTAAGACTCAGATTGACAGGGTGATGGCCTTCTCATTTTAACTATACCTATATATATTTATTTGTCTTTTTTTGACCTTGAAAGGTTGGACTAGATGATGCTTCAGATCCCTTCCAACCTGGTGTTCTATGATTCTGTGATTATATTTCTCAAGAAGAGCTTGCAAATCATACCTTAAAGTGGATACCTGTAACTCTATGATTACCTCAGCTATGGAGTTAAGGCAAAAGCTGTTGTTGCAGAGACAAGCAAGCCTTGCAGTTTTTTTTCTGGTCTATTTCCACTGTCTAAAAGTATGATGGTGGTTTCTTATTTGAAAAAGAAAAAAAGTTATCTGCTGAGGAGATCATCCCTGTAGTGAAATATAATGTGAGGGAATGCTGGTGGTTTAATGTTAAGGATTAAAAGAAAGATATAAAATGATATGGAAAAAGCAAACAATACATTCTCAAAAGGTAAATATTAATTTACTTTTTATATTGCTTTTTCCATATAATTTTATATTCTTCTTTTAATGTCAGTGAAGATTCAAGAAATAATATTGCCAAATCTGTTTACACTGAATGCATTTACAGTTACACATCCCAGGAAACAGTCACAGATGGCATGTTGTCACCATTTAAGCTCATAATAAATATGTTCCTTCAGCATTCTGGAGCCCACAGTATGTACAAATATGACAAATGGCTATACAAAGAATTTAACAGCCCTGTTTCTTTAGCCTTTTCAGCTACATTTTCATTTACTGAGAACAAAAAACATTTCTTTTTCAGTCAGAAGAGCAGCCACTGACTTCAGAGACCAATGTCTTATCTCCTAGGGGCCCAGGTCATCTCTAAGTGAAGGTGACTGGACTCTCAGTGGAGTTTGGGTTGGACTAAGTTCTACTTCTTTTGTATGACGCTTGTGTCATACTAAAGGGGAGGTACTGCTGTGGAGGTTTTTTTTTTAAAGCTAATTTGAAGATAGAACCTAATGTCTCAACTAGATCAGTTATGGGAAATTATGTCAGCAGATTGTGAGTGGTGGCCACATCCTGAACGTAAGAGGTTCTGAGAAGGCAAGGTCTGGCTGGGGGCAGTTATTTCTCCAGATAAGTAAATCTACCTTAGCATGTTAACAGCTTAGAAGCGGTGATAATACTAAAAAGACTCCACTATAACCCAGTACATATTTGGTCTGATATACAATGTCTTCTCAGTGACCCCTTCATTCACAGATAATGCTTGAAGTACATTTAAAAATATAATCATTAAAGCCTTTCCTTTTGTTTACTACCTGGTGCCACAGGACTGTATAGAACTCCAGACACCGATTGCACTAAGGAACAAATTATTTAGAGTTCTTTACAATGTGCCTGTGTGAGTTAGGATAAGGGAGGTTGTCTTGGTTTCCACAGTGTAATTAGGACTTACTGTTTATGTGGAAAATTCTGCATGGCAAATTACACATATGTGATGCATTTAACAGTATCAGCTACAGAAGTAATAAACTCTGAACAGTCATTACCTACAAACTGAAGCTGTAAGGAAGAAAATGAACTTTTCATTGTGTATATATCTTTTCTGAAATTGCTTTATTTCATATGGCTTTTTGTCACAAAAGTCCTCAGCATCACTTGTGCTTTCAGTGTGCTTTTCAGCATGTACCTTCTATGTGGAAGTTTCATTATCTAGTGCTGAGATATTAGGGATTTGAGTTGTTTTGTTTTTGTTGGTTGGTTTAGTTTTGTAGAAAACTAATATAAAAACTAATAAAACCAAACATAATATGCAATTTGCAACAGAGCTGCTCAGACTTTCCTAGAACACACATGCAGATTGAGATGGGCAGATCTGCTGTATGCTACCAAACATTACCCATCCCCACCCCAGGAACAACAGGTGATCCCATCAAACAGCCCTTCCCACCCTTGAGCTCCTGTGGGTCTGGCTGCCAGATGTGGGCAGTGGCATCCTGCTGCAATCCCACCTGTTTTGGGCAGAAGGCCAGCAGCAGTCATGGATAGTGGCAGCAGAGACATGCAGTGGTGGCACTGCTGGTTCAGTGTGTTGGCATCAGAGAAGGGTGTGATCTTCCTCTCCTCTGGGGTGCAGAGGGCAGCACAGAGGCAGTGCTGCTGAGCTAGCCATCTCCTATCACTGGCCATGCAGGAGATGTGCAGACAGCACCCCGTCTCTCTGGTTGATTTTTTTTGTTTGTTTGTTTGGTTGGTTGGTTGGTTTGTTTGTTGTTTTTTTGTTTTCTTGGGTTTTTTTTTTAACGCTATTGATAGCTTTTGGCTCAATAGAGAGTATTTCTGTAGGCTGGGAAACTTTTTCCACTTAGGAACATCTTAGGATTTTCCCCTGAGATACACAGAACATATGCCATTGACATTAATTTTAATTGTGTCTTAACATGGTTTTAAAGTCTTCATATGAATTTCAAATGCTGTTTTTTATATCCAGCTGTTAGACCCCTGAGGTGCTCATTCCTGGTGAATGCAATTCTTTGCACTTACAAACAAAGAACAGAAATATTTGGACTAACTATATAAAACATAAATTTATTTAAATTGCAAGAATTTTTAAGAATAAAATAGAATAAATGCAAGTCTCAGACTGTTTGTGTGTTGTGAAAAAAGATCTCATAATAGTGGACATCAAATGTTTCCACATTGTTTTCATCTAGGTAAATTGTTCTCCTCTTAAGTATTGTAGTGGAGTTGAGTCAACAGAGGTGTCCCTACAAGGAAAAGGGATTTATCTCCATACAGAATTTCATTCTACTTTAGTGGAGAGGACTACAACTGGGCATAAATCGAGTATTTTCAACAAATATTGACCATACAGCCATTTTTCCTATTCAGATATTTTTATATCCTTTTATATTGTTAGGCTACATGTTGTCTTTTTGTCTTTGAAATCTTTATGCAATGACACAGTAAAATGATAACATATAAATGGTTTTGTAAATTAATCTATTCTGCGAGAAATGCAGTAATATGACACAGCAATATCACTTAAAACCGAAACTTCATAATAAAGAAAATGGTACCAAGCCCTCCAGCTCCAGGATTGAGATGTAAATTAAATCAAAGTAGTACAGCTGTGCCTTTCCTGAATTAGATCTCTGCTTAGTTTATGACACTTTATTATTACATTTATTTATTTATTTACATTGTGATGGCATGTAGGAAACTAGGTGATAAATTATGGTCTAATTTGTGGTAGGTGATATGTGAACAGGAACAAGAATAAAGTCCTTGATGTGAAAAGGTTTTAAGTAGAGACAACAGGAGATATAGAACAAAAGAGCAAGGAGATAGTGAAGTGATTCTGATCAGAATGGTAGGCTGTAGTCGTAGTAACAGTGGTTGCCTAAGTATTGCATAGCTGATTTGGTTTTTCTTTTTAATTAGTGGTAGAAACCACTGTTCCAAAGAAACAAAACTTAAAAAGTGTTTCCCAAGTGGGGTGCTTTTGTCAGCAGTGAAAATGACAGAGGATGAAGGAAGACAGAATTTAATGAAGGCTTTTAATTAAAACCAAATGTATATTTATAATTATTTCCTGAACTTCATGGCAACCTATAATTACCTTCACATCAGCAAAGTAAATGAAAAGGTGGATTTTGCTTGATAATTTGACTAAATAATTTGCACCCTTACTCTAATTTACTCATGTTGCTTTGTTGATATAAAATATGCATTTTGTAATTTGAATAGTTGGAGATGTTTTAACCTTATACTGGTTTTATACAAAGGAAGAGGCTAGGGATTCATTTTGGGAACACTTCTAATTTCGCTCCTTTGATTTTATGTGTAACCTATTCTACTTGATATCTTTTCAGAGATGTAAACAAGATGACAGATTTTGTAAAGCAGTTATTGACTTCTCATTGACATGAGTACTGTGCAGGTCTGAGTCCTAGGAAGAAAAATGCCATTTTGTTGTCAGCTGACAAAATATGTAGAATTTTTATAGGATTAAAGATTTTTGGTCTGAACCCAGCCAGCATGTGTTTATGAAAGGGAGATATTGCTTAACAAACCTGACCTCTATGACCATGTGAATTGCTTTTTGGATGGAAGGCTGTGGATGTTATCTACTTGGATGCTAGTGAGGCCTTTGACACAATCTCCCACAGCATTCTCCTAGAAAAACTGGCCAATCATGGTATAGGCAAATGTACTCTTGACTGGGTTAAAAACTGGCTGGCTGGCTGTTCCAGGGATCAGTTTTGGGGCCAGTCTTGTTTGGCATCTTTACTGAGACTTGGATGTGGGGATTGAGAGCACCCTCAGTAAGTTCGCAGATGACACCAAATAGTGTGGGAGAGTTGATTTGCTTAAGGATAGGAAGACTCTTCAGAGGGGAATTGGACAGGTTAGGCCAATTGTATGAGGTACAATAAGGCCAAGTGCTGGGTCCTGCATTTCAGTCATAATAAACTCCAGCAGTGCTACAGACTTAAGGATGAGTGGCTGGAAAGCTGCGCAGAAAAAAAGGACCTGGGGTGCTGGTAGACAGACAGCTGAACATGAGACAGCAGTGTGCCCAGGTGGCCAAGAAGGCCAACAGGGTCCTTCCTGGACTTGGTGATCTATGAGGTCATTTCCAATCATGATTATTCTGTGATTCTCTGATTCTATTATTCTGTTTTTGTGAAAAAATACTCTGCTCCAATGCCTTCCAACTCTGAATCATCCATAGCTCAGGGAAAAGCATGCTATTTCCTGAGGCAGGTATATAGTCACAAAATATATGCCCCATCTGCCAATGTAAAGGCTTCTGGAAAGTTCTCCTGTTTAGATACTGACCTGACCAAATGCTCCTAAAAGTATTATTTATGATTGGCCATTGTCTTGGGTTATAGGGCTCCAGTCAAAACAGTTTGAAGCACTACAATGGAAAAAGAGGAAGAAAAGGTCTGTAGTATAAAACATGATTTTTATCCAATGTCATCCCCACCCCCTAAAGTCCCCAATCCAGCTTTTTCCACAGCAATGCAAAGTTTTAAAGAAATGAACAGATGTAAGGGCTTGACGTCACCACTGTAGAATTGTGAAAGGTCTGACTTCTTGTAATGAAATCAAGGCAGACAGCAATAGGAAGCAGATTATTGAATAATAAGGACACAGTTTCTGCTGAGGAGCATTAATGCTTTATGTAGAAGCTTCTATCCTACCTGTGGCAGTAGTCAAGGATTTCTTTACACCTTAGTGTCCAGGGAGTTTCTCATTGTGTGTAGAAGAAATGGTAAACATAGATTAACAGAGGCAGTTTACTGAGTTTTATTTTCTGCTCCATCATGTGGGTGAATATGCAGTGAAAATCCTATCTCTCTATTCAGAGCAGATACTAACATAAATAGCCATCATTATGTTGATAAGACAACTTATCAGAATCCTGAGAAAGAGGACTCCAAGGCAAATTTTGACTCAAAGATTCTCTGAAGAAAAAGATTGCTACAGTACCAAGACAGTGATCAGTTTCTGACTTTTTCATGGCATTGCCAATTGCATCATTGGTTGCCAGCAAACTCACAAGTTGCTGTATGGGGGTATTAGCTTTTATCTTCAGTTCCTCAAACATCTCCTCAAGTTGTTGAGGGGCTATGAATTATCTGTCAGGACCTGCAAATCAACCAAAAAGGGTAATTAGGATCACAACTTCATTTCCTAGCATTCCCTTTAGCAACTGTTATATTTAGTCATAACCTAACCCTTGGTATGTACCTGTTCATGCCCATACATATTTATATTTCTACATGATGTATATGTATCTACATGCATGGATAAGGAGTTTTATCACCAAGTAGAGACATCTAAGCTACAGTTCTTCTCACTCTAAGCTCATTATTAGCTAACAGAAAAAAACAAGCACCTCAGAGAGTGAGTTAATACACCTAAAATGTGAATCACCCCTTGAAAGTTCATTTCCACTGACTAGAAAGACCTTAAGATTAATAAAGTAATGTATGAAGTATGAATGTATGGAGTATGAATCTTTCTCGACTCCCTTCTTCCTGTTAAACTTTTCTTTAGATATTAAATAAAAATATTTTTTCCATTTCTCAAAAGTTCTACAATTTCAGAAAAAAATACCAAATCAAATATTAAAAAAAAATAATCAAAAATAGCCCTATCAGATACAACTTTCCAAAGTACCACAGCTTAGACAAGATGAACTGTTTTGTTTAATGTTCAGCTTTTATTAAAAACATTAAACCATACGTTACTTACATTTTGAAACAAGTTTTAAAAATAAATTGTAAGTCTAAGGAAAACATTGAGGTATTTTTGAATTTTATTTATCTCAAAGTATGTTTGACCTTTTAAAACTTACCTTTTATTGGGGAAAGTTTCAATTTGTATAAATTTCTGCAATGATATATGTATATTTAAAATAAAATAATGCCTGACTAGAGTCTACTTCTATTCAATTTATTTTACTTTACTGTAGTGTGATATTTCCATTCTCTGCAATTCTTCCTGATTTCATTGTAATGTTAGTGAAATGATCAATTCTTCAAAGGTTTATATATTATATATGTTACAAGAAAGTTTCCCAGAATGCAGTATAGAGTAGCAGCTTCTTTTGTGGAAATGCTTAGTTTATTTAAGAGTTTAATACTTCTGCACAGGCTGTTGGGAGTCATTCCTGTCTGCCTTTATGAAGATGTGTATATTCCAGGCATTACAGTCGGCACAGTATATCTGTGTATAGAATGTGCTGGGGTGGAAAAGCAAGAGTCACCACAGCAGCAGTTTTTTGCTGATCTGACAAGAAGGGTTTAATGCTAATTGTTGCCCTGTGCTCCCAGGGAGTCTGATGGAGTCTGAAAGTGGGAAAGTTGTGGTAGTGGGCAGGAGGGATATCTGAACTGTGGGAACCAAGGAAGGAAGCGAACTCCAGTATGCATGTGCTGGTAGGGGAGTGAAATGGAAGTATGGAGGTAGGATGTTCATTTGGGGATCTGTGTGGGAATTTAGAGAAAGGATGACTAGAGTAGTAGCTGCTTCTGTGCTTTCACCTGGCTGGCATGGTATGGCTGCAGCTTGTATCCAGAGCTCCTTTTGCCATCTCTGATGCATATATATATATATGTGTGTGTGTGTGTGTGTGTGTGTGTGTGTATACAGATGAAGCTACACATTTGGAGAATGCACATTTTAGAAATATTAGAACTCCCTGATAGCTCAAATAAGAACAAAACATTATTCTAGTCAGAGGTATGAATTGGCATTGGGCATCACATCTTGAACCTTTTAATTTGTATTTCCATTTTGATCAATTTCAGGTACAAAGCAATTGTAAATCCTATGGACATCCAGACCTCCAGTGCAGTGCTATGGACCTGTCTTAAAGCCATTGCCATCTGGGTAATCTCCATGCTCCTAGCAGTTCCTGAAGCAGTGTTCTCTGAACTGGCCTACATCAATGATGTGGATAATGCCACTTTCACAGCATGCATACCATACCCCTTGACGGATGACATGCACCCAAAGATCCATTCTGTGATGATTTTCCTTGTGTATTTCCTTATCCCTCTTTCCATTATTAGTATCTACTACTATCATATTGCAAAGAGTTTAATAAAAAGTGCTCACAACATCCCAGGAGAATACAGTGAGCATTGCAAAAGACAGGTAAGTCACTTTCTTTTTATATCCTGATGAAAAAAAAATGTATGTATAATTACAAATGAAAATACAGGACCTATAGCATTCAAATTATTGGATTTCACAGAGGATTAGTTCAGTTTCTATATGAAGGAACCAAATTCTGGATTATGTGAAAAATCATGTTACCACAATTAACTCAGGATGTAAATGAGTATGAGGAAGAAAAAATATAAATTCAGTGCCATCAATGTATATTCCTAACAAGAAATTGGACTTTTACATGTGTTTGTATGTGTTGTTACTGTAACCATTACTTGTGTTCTTCCTGAAAAACAAAGTTTTTGTAGTTAATGCTAATGGTTTTAGCTATCTCTATAGGCAGCCATTTTGGGAAGAAATCTTACGTGAACTTTTTGAGAGTTACTGCTGTTCTACTTGTGCTTAGAAATGAAAAAAACTGACATAGGAAAAAAAGAGTTTTCTTAGGGGATTTAAGTTTCATTTCAGACCAAGAAGTGATGAAAATAAGAACACAGATCATGAACTGATTATTTATTTTTTTTTTACTTTCTCAATAATTCTTTCAGGTACAATCCTGAACTTGCACTCTTCTAACACCCTTTCTATTATAGAAGGTATAAAAATTTCCATATAGGTTCTGTATAACTTTGAGACAAACCTTTTGTAATCCTGGACAAAGCCTGATTCCCTGTAATTCACATGAAGCAGTAAGACAGCAACAAACTGTTCATTAACAGGAAGAGTTATATATACAAACAAAAACTTTTGCAGTAAAAGTTCCTCAATCAGTTTACAAAAGAATTAGTATTAAGAGAGAAAAATACTTATGCCCACTAAAACAATTTTAAAGGGTTTTCTCTGCCAATATTTTAGAAAATACTTTTATACTCACTAAACTCTCTTTGGATATATAGCATGTGCATATTCTTTTAAAAAGAAAGACCACATTCCCTCATGTCCTTTTGCTTAGCATTTAGTTTCTGGTCTAGCCTGTTTCTTGTAAAAAATGCATATGCATTAGTGCTTCATGTATTATTTTATTTTCCTGTGAAATATAAAGTCTTTTGGCTGAACCCTCAGGATGGAAACAATATTTAATTTATATCACATTTCTGAGTCCATATGTATTTTTAAAGTAATAAAAAACATATTTTTTTTCATTCTAGTTAGGTTTTTTTTTTTTTTTTTTGCTAATCTATGAGGCTCAGAAGAATGGAAAATTCCAATGTACTTACATATCTCCCAGCAAGAGGAAGTATATTCAGACTATTGGTATGATCTCACATTTCTTTAGGCCATAGCAAAACAGTGTAATATTCACACCATACCTCTACATATGCAATTTGTCTGAGTGCAAATCCTAGAAATTGGAATGTTAGAGTGTTCCCAGCTTTTGTGAATTCTCCACTGGTTTTGATTTAGGTAGAGCCAAGAAAACTACTTACAGATTTATTACATAATTTTTGAAACCCTGTTAGAATATATTCACTCTTTTTTTTTTTTTTTTTTTAAACTGAGCAAAGCCAGAAAACTTTCCTGCTTTTGCAAAACTTTGGTACCTTATGTACATAATAAATCTTCTGGAAGGAACATGTAGAAAGTTTCTGCCTCCCTTTGGTGCCTTCTACCTGGCCAGTTTCTCTCCCTCTCTGAGTTTGGAAACACTTGTGTAGTCTCGAGTCAACTTTTTAGCCACTCTCGATATCTGCATTCAGAGGTGCAATCTGAAGTGTTCTGGGCAAAATAATGGGATACAAGTACCATTGTATAGCTAATAACCTTGCAATGTCTCACAGTTCATAGAAATTTCACTCACAATGTCTCTAGATTTCAAAGCCAACAGTTTCTAAATAGCTTTCTAACTAAACCTGTGATTCTGTAAACCTACATTTCAGGCCAAGCACTGAGAACTCAGAAAAGGTTGTGTTCCATGACATCCTTTGGTGTGTGTGAAAGCTAAAAGCCAGTGTTTACTTGGGATGTGAATTACTCTTCCTGCAGATAATGTACAGAAAGAGCACCCTTCTGTAACTGCAGACAGCTAGGATCATTCACTGAAAGTAAAATGAAACTGGGAAAAGAAAGTAAATGAGATAGAAAAAGTAATTCAGCCCCTGAAGGAAGCATTTTTACTGGCTTTACTTATGATAGTTGTTAAAGCTAATATAAAGAAAAATGCTACGTATTATAATGAAGTCTGTTATGTGGAGCAGTTCTATTTGTTGTTGTTCATTTGGGTTCTCTTCATCTTTTTAGATGGAAACTCGGAAGCGTCTGGCAAAAATTGTTCTAGTTTTTGTTGGCTTCTTTGCTATCTGCTGGTTTCCTAACCACGTGCTATACATGTACCGATCTTTTAATTACAATAAGATTGATCCATCAACAGGACATATGGTTGTTACCTTAGTAGCCCGAGTGCTAAGCTTCTGCAACTCCTGTGTCAACCCATTTGCCCTGTATTTTCTCAGTGAGAGTTTTAGAAGGCATTTCAACAATCAGCTTCACTGCAGGAGGAAAGCTCAGCAAGAGAGATCTGCCAGCTACTTGCGCAACTCTTCTGCCATTCAAATGGCTTCCCTGAAAAGCAATACCAGGAACACAGTGACTAGCATGACACAACTGAATGGGCACAACTTGAAAAAAGAAATGTCATTATGATTTAAGAGGTGTGATTTTTGACCGTGGAACAAATTTGAACTTTTTCTTTGCAGTTTGCAACTCACTTTTGGCTTTCATACACTTAAACTGCCTGAGTCCTCAGAACAGAGGATCTGTTAAAGTCTGTCAGTCCAAGATTATTTCACACCTAATCTTTTAAATAGAAGATAGGTGTACATTTTATTGAGAAAACAAAGCCAACTGGCTTCATACTATACTTTAAGGAGATGATGATATGTGATTAACATATAAGAAAGCAAAATAATGGTGTGAATATTAGTGTGGCTGATCTAATATCGCTTTAATAAGTATAGATTTTATGATCTGAAAAACATGTATTTGTATATCTTACTCATAATAGATTTTGCATGATTTTATCCATGGTGTATGTACAAACATTGTTCATTAAGACTGGTAGGGATTTTGGACCCAATTAAAGAGCCATTGAAATGCATAGTCTCTAGTTTCAGATAAAAAAAAAAAAAAAATCAAGTATTGAGGGCCATCTCTAACTCATTTAAATATGCCTTGTGTTTGCACTTTGGCGTCCATACATAATGAGAATTTACTTGGTGGGGGTTCTTGCTGTTGAGGTCAGAAGTTTATCTTCTAAAATTACTTTTTTTTCCTGATTCACATCTCAATAGAAAAATGTGTGCAACATGCAGATTTTCTAAGCTTAAAACAACTTTATATTGATTATGATCTATATGGGATGTAATCCCTCATTGGCCAGTTTGGTGTTGCCTGTCCTGTCCATTCCTCCCTGCAGGTGCAGTCTTTTACTTTCTGCACCCCCAATGTGGTGCACAAGATCTAGTGGTGGTCTTGGTCTGCACACCAATCCTTGGTACTAGCTCTAAACATGGGGTGTTATCTCTCCTAGAAGCAGACACTGCCTGTGAAAACATGCTGCTAACTTTAGACAGTGCAGTCAGTTAGAAGAACTGAGCTGAAAAGTAAAATCACTGAACAGAATTAGTTCTTCTTTCACTGAAACCAGACATGAGTGTAATGGGATGGCTAAACATTCAGAGAGGTAAAGTTCTTAGTGGCTTTTTCAGAGAGGGTCTGTGGCAAGGCTTCATGCAGCTCAGAGGTAGTCTCAGAGTGCAGAACTGAGATATTAGCAGCCAAGATCAAACTGAGGTATTCCCTGCAGGAATGCATCTAACATACTCATCATTAATTATCATCCAGTCCATGGGACAAGACAAGTTATAGTCTGAAATAAACCCCAAGTAATGAAACATAGCTAGCTGGCATTGGTTACTCAAGAACAGCTGTTTGTTGCCTACATCTACTTCTCTTGCACACACTGTTTTCCAGTCTAAGCAATGCTTAATTACTGTTGAAAATATCAGCTTTAGAAGACATTCTTTCTGAAGTCCCTTGTGCATAAAGAGTCAATGCACTTCTGAAAATCTTAGCTGGGCTGCTTAGAAGAAGGATCTTTAAGTGTTGTTTGTGAGTCATCCTAGTGCCATGGGCCACTGTTCTCTGTCAGTATTCCCAGAGTGATATTTGCAAGGTACATGGTCAGTGGAGAGTTGGGATTAAAACTGCTGGGAATGGTGGGTGAGGCTGTAGGTACCAATTACCATCCTGTCCAGAATAAATTTTCTGCCTTGTCTTGTCATTCACAATCCCCTGCTGGGGGTACCTTATGTAAATCTTTCAGACTGCAAGCAAACAATTCAGCTTTAAAATACCTCTCTTTAAAAAACAAAAACAAAAAACCAACCAAAACGAAGCCAACAAAAAACCCACAAAACATTATTCAGTTATGTCAGCATAGATAGTGAAATAGACACTATGACTTTAACTTGTTGTTGCAAAAGCTCATGTAAGGCTACCCATATAAAAGTTTCTAATCTGTCTCAGTGTTGCACTAGCTCTTGCTGTAAGAGTTGATGTGGTCAGAGCTGATTTCCCCCTTATGCAGCTGCACACCTTCAGGTGAATAGCCATCCTCCAAGCCAGCTGAGAGGTCAGCTGGGGCAGGGTCTGTTTTGGATATGAGCTTCACAGAGGAGATGGTCACGATGTCCTTATTAGGAGAAGAGGCAGTAATGGCAGACAACAGTATTTTGTGGAAGTATATTTTTTATGGTCAGTTCATGAGCCAAATGTATTTTTCAGCAGATTATTTCAAATTAGGTGGAACTTTTCTAGCACTGATCTTTCTCTGTTACAAGACTGTAGCCCATACTTGTCAGAGACTTCTCTGAAGTAAATAGTAGAAACTACACCAGAAATTTAAATTGGATTTCAGAATTAGTTGCTAGTCTTACAATTTTAAAAGCTGAAGTGCTAATGCAGTGTAGCAGCTTACAGTTCCTTTTGTCCTTATTAATGCACTTGCTGTTATTTACTCCTGTTTGTAATACTGTGGAACCAGCTGAAGTTCCAAATTTCTTTCCCAATTTCCTTACCTTCAAGGCTGGTTATACCTCTACCTCAATTTGTAAAGCAACAAGAAGGTATATTAATGTAATCTGTAAATAATTGTAGTGAATTATTTAAAAATCCTCATTTAAGCAGTCAACAAGGGAAGTAACAGATTGAAGGTTTGAATGTTAACCAGCGTGGTTCATCTGGTGAGACCTATAATATACAGTGTAGTTAAAATTGTGTGCAGCATTCAAATGAGAAAACTTGAAGTTCATTGTAGACCAGCTCCATACTACCTTCCTGCCCTAGGTGACTGCAGTGGCCCTGTGGAAGGCATCAATGTTTCCTTGGAAGACTTTACATGAAGGAGCACATGGACATGAACTTGTAAATCTATCTGTAATAGTTTAGGGAATTGTCATCCATAACTTTATCTAATACTACTTTATCCTCCTCTTGTCCCTCTCCAGGCCTTAAATCCATGTAAGCCTGCATGTTCTCAGAACTCTTTTATGCTACTAATTCTTCCTGGATGCCACCAGAGTTTTGCATTCCTCCCTTTGGATCAGTCTTGAATAAGTTTTACTCATAGATATTTTACACCCACAAAACATGAAAGCTTAAAGTCTTCCTTTCTCAGTTCTTGATGGTGATCATTGACTGTGATAATTTCCCTTTTATTTCTACATTTCTTTCTGATTCCCTGCTTCTCACTTCATTTGGCAATCTCTCCACACAGAATAACATTTAATAGAACTTCTAAATTCACTGTGTTTTTTTATTTCCTGGAGTTGTTTGTCTGATGTGGATGTTACCAGATGATACAGGTACCCTACTGGCAAAATAATAATCTAAGCTATAGTAGGTTTGATGCTTGTGTTTGATTCATAATCTTCACTCAGTATCTGAAATTGCTGTATGTGGTATGGGAAAACATAAGTCTGCCTTCTGGAAGAACTGCAAGCTACAGCCCGGATTTTGGTTTGTCTTTTTTGTTTGGTTGGTTTGTTTGTTTGTTTGTTTGTTTGTTTGTGTGTGTGTTTGTGTGTGTGTGCAGGGAAGGTGTATACTATATCTCATTCTTGTCAGAAAATGAACAGTTCTGGTTCATTATTTCCCAGGCCTAATACTCAAAGCTTCTTTTTAAGTAAGTCACCTCCTCCTGATTCTAGCAGCACAGTGGGAAGAAATTCGTTAATCTGTCTGGAGTTTTACTAGGTGTATTGCTAACCCAATATGCACATTTTTGAAGTGTCTATTACTGTGCTTTTGTACACATTGTATGCAAGTACAGCTGTATGTATGATGCTAATTCCAGACAATGTTGCTTGCTAACAATTAAAAAGATTATTGTAGAATGCATTTTATGGAATATTTTCTTCTAACTGTAGTCAGAGAAACACAGGAAATCTGTAAATGAGACCATGTCAAGCTTTTCAGGTGCTACATTGAGATCTATGACAAAACAGCTGTTAGAACACCATTTGATTCTTTTTTTTTTTTTTTTAATGCTATGAAAATTTTAATATTTCAGAAATATAATTTCTTTTCTATCTTCCTCTTCGGAGTTTTGAGTTGCTTTCTTTCAAAAAAACTTTTGTAGTGACTAAGAAAATGACCATCTCTTCCCACAGTCTTTGAAATATAAGCAAATAGAGGTAATTTACTGTAATTACTGTTTAAGATTTTTTTTTATTCCTAGGCTAGAGTTAGTACAAAATAAATCCGATAGCACCTTATGACCTTACCCAGCCTTCATAAGAAACAGTACAATGCTGAATCCTGAAATGGCAGTATGGTTGAATTCTTATCAGAATTGAGGTACCTCATTTAGCATTACACTGTGAAGTAATAATTGTCTTCAACAAAGACACTTTGGTTACAATACAGAACTTTTTGCAGCACACATGACCCATAGATATTTTTCTTAACTCAGTCTAAACAGTTTCACAGAAATATAAGCAAAGGAAGAGTAATTTTGGGAGTAGGAGAGAAAAATGTTTTCCCATCATTTAAATGGAGTCATACTAGGTTTAAGTTTTGCAATGTTGATTTCCAATTTTTTCTTATTTCTAAAACAAGAGTCTGTTGCATAAATATAAACCTTTCAATGACATCACAACCACAAAATGACTAGATGCTTTTGAAAATCCACTCACAACTACTATTTTGTAGTATTTGTAACAATCACAGGACTCTACATGGATGCTTGGTCTTACCTGCTACTAGAACAGGAGAGGTGCCTGGGGACTGGAGGAAGGCAAATATTGTCCCAATCTTTAAAAAGGGCAAAAGGGAGGATCTGGAAAACTACAGGTCTGTCTGCCTCACCTCCATCCCTGGAAAGTTGATGGAACAACTTGTCCTTGCTGCCATCTCTAAGGATCTGGAGGAAAGGAGGCTTATCACAAGTAGTCAACATGGATTCCGTAAGGGGAAATCATGCTTCTCTAATGTGATAGCCTTTTCTGATGATATAAGTAGGTGGATAGATGAGGGAAGTGCAGTGGTGTTCCTTGACTTCAGCAAGGCTTTTGATACCGTCTCCAATGGGATCCTCACAGCCAAGCTTAAGAAGGTTGGATTGAGTCATGGTGTAGTAAGGTGGATTGGGAAGTGGCTGAAGGACAGAGCTCAGAGAGTTGTGGTCAGTGGAG
>JAOEGS010017636.1:0-10702 GCA_025447755.1 Corythornis vintsioides
GTCCAGGGCCATCCTTCAACTTCTAATTCTTCAATTCTTCCCAGGCCATGTCCACAATAGCCCTTCTTTTTTTTTTTTTTTTTTTTGTTTGTTTGTTTGTTTTGTTTTGTTTTGTTTCCTGAGATCTCACTGTGCTGCAATACTGAGTTTTCCTTTCATAGGACTTTTCTTCATCTTGGCTGTAACAAATTTACTCTTTGCTTACAGCACAGAAAATACTTGATCCAGCTTATATCTAGCCACAGAAATGAACCACCAACTTCTGCTAGTTCCAAAATACTACTACAGTGAGTAGTATAAGAAATCCTAGGGAGATCAGACATAGATGGCTCACATAGTATAAACCACCTAATTGCTGAGCAACCTGAGGAGCTGGGTAAGCAGTATTCCTGGTTCAGCACCTCTTCATTTCTAAGCTGGAAAGCTGCTTGTGGGAAGGAGACATTTCTTTTGTTTAGTTTTTGGCTTTTATCTTAAGGCCAGGCTTTCAACAACTTTTTTTCAGCCACAGCCTCTGGATTTCCAACTCCATGGCTGTAAAACAGATACGAAACAAAACATTGGAGAAAAGATATGAAAATGGCAGTCCTTGATACCCAGGATTCCCTAGACTTATGACAAAAGCTACATGAATTGCTAGCTTGTTTGGGTTTTTTTTTGTTGTTGTTGTTTTTTAAATATAGAGGAAAACTCTAGAGAGAAAGGTACAGGGAAAAACTGGACTAACTGGTTACAGTTCCTTTTGGTGGTAAACTAGGCATATTCTACAACCCAAGAGGTTAAATTAGAGCCATAGGGGCTGTTAGGCATTAATGATTAGTGGTAGATCTTTTATCTGACTCAATAGTGGATAAAAATCAGTGGACTCACAGGCAACCTCTTGAATCAAGTCTTCATGAGCATCACTGCAACTCATACTGAACATTACTACAATTTTAGATTCTTTTAAAGGGACAAAAGTATAGATAATTTTATGTGGAGCAATCACAGCTTCCCTCAAATTCTAAAATTTCTAAATTTTTCAGAGATGATCAAAGTAGTTCACCCCCTTTTGCAAGAGGTGACAAGAGATGACAACAAACTGCTTGCACACCTGGATTCATGGAGAGAGGAATCCATGCTGCTAAGTGTGTCTCATGTCAAATTGAGCATGTAAACCTTGGATGGAGAGCAATCAGAAAAAGCAAGTGATGTTTCATTGGTAAACTGTAATTGTATCTATGCTACTGTGGCTTCAGTGGAATTTCTACTTCTGTTATTGATGGCAAATTTTTGTCCTGGGTAGGTACCTTTGACCTAAATATACCCTACGGATAGGAAGTAATTCTTGCAAGAAAGCTGAATATGGGATACAGTATGCCAGAGCCTAGTGGGTAGAGTTTGTGGAAATTTCTTCAATAACAATAGTTTCAGGGAAAAAATAGATACTCTGAAACATTCATCTGAACATGCCTTTCCACCTCATTTCAACTACAACTATTTTTTCCTTCCAGAAGTCAAAATATTCTTTACAGTAAGAAATCTATGCTACTTCCCTGGCTTTAAAACACAGCTGGTGTGACCTGAGATATGTCACAACTTTGTGTTGTGCTATATTCCTGGGACAGACTTTTTTCTTCTTCCATGACCATGAGACAGACAGCTCATTCCAGCATGAAATCAATTGACTCAAACCACAGCTGAGAGATGGACCACACAGACATGCAAACTCCACAGAAATTTTTTGTTCTTCACATCACTCTAAAAAGTAATAAAGTCAAAGTCACACTATCTTCCAATTACCAGAACAGTAAAAATTTTGAGCGGAATCGAATAATTACAGCAAAGCTGAAAACAGGGAGAGGCCCCCAGGAGTCACCAGTTGCCTGGAAAAAGTAAGCTGAAGTGTGACATCCCGCTGGATGAAACAAGACAAAACCACCCCCAATACTAATATTGTTCTTTTCCTGCAACAAACAAGAAGGGAAAAATATGCATTTTCATATTTCAAGGCAGTTATTGTGGTAGACTAGAAAATGAGGCAGATCTGAAGTCATGAGCTACTTGCTAATGCTGAAATCAGAAATGACAGGATTAAATTCAATTGTTCCACACATTTCTACCCAAGAAACAATTCATTAAAGATCTCTAGACTTCTATTCAGTCACTAACTCTGAGCAATACTGACAATTTTAGCAGATCTACTTCTGAGCACCATTTACATCTTTCCAGATATACCAGATCAATATATGCATTCCACTGTCACTTGAAAAAAATCAATACAGCACAGCGTGTGGATAGTCAACATAGTAGAGTCAACTGACTATGTACTTTATTGGTTGAGAAGAAAGGTCAGAATTCAGTCTGAAGAAGGAAAAAATGTTACTCTCTTTCATAAGTGAAAGACTTCCAAAATAACATCTGGGGCACCTTGTATGGAATGTAGAAATGCTTCACACACAAACAGTAGGTCTTTTTTTTTGCCTTTTTTTTTTTTTTTTAATTAAAAAAAAAAATAATTAAAAAAAAATGAAGACCTACATTGCTTTGGTAGCCTTTTTGGAAGAATTTAAAAAATAACAAGTGAGAAGTATCAAAGTAGGAGCAAAAGTATCTGTGGTATTTTATTTTTTTTTAAAAAAGAGCTACACATTTTTCAGACAAAACTGATTTTATAAAATTTGAGGAAGGAAAGTGAAAAATTTCATTATCATAAATGGCAGACTGTCAAAAAAAAAATCTCTGCAGCAGCAACTGAAATGAATAACTGTATGCTTGTAAAGGACAATAAAGTACAAGTGGAACCACCTAAGAAGAAAGAACCCAGAAAGTGCATAAAGGGGAACAGAACAGTCTCCAGCTTCCATGTCTGAAAAATCCAACTTGGTGTTATATCATCATACTGACTTTACCACCAATTGCTATTAAACACTAAAGCTGAAAGTGATACTTTTGCTCTTTTCCCACAGTTTCTTTCAACTATTGTTTTCTTGTTCTCCTTTCCAACATGCCACAGAGAAGTATTTTTCTGGGCCAATCTCTAGTGCCAGTTCAAATTAAGGATTTTTTTTTTTATTATTTAAAAAAGAATCCAGAAATCTGCTCTGCCACGTTTGTTTCGACTGGATGTTGACAGGAGTTAATGGACAATGCATCTTGATAGAGCTAAACAAGCTTTAAGTGCTTATTTTGGTGTTTAATTTGTTTTGGATCAGGACAGGGTATTTTGTCAGTGTGCATTTTGATTGTTTTGTTTCCTCTGAATGGATTTTATTTTCATGTCCTTCTTTCATCTGTTCCAAACCCTCTGCATTTAGATCAGCTTGGCCTGCATTTGTATCAAATTGGCTTGCATTTTTAAGGGTAGTTCACTTGAGTTGGGTTACTCTGAACACATAATATGTTATGGTCTGCTTTGAAATAATGTAAGTATTTCTCTCTTGGAGTTATCATTCAATAAAGAGGATTCAACTCTTGAACTGTTTTAACAAGAAGACAATGTAGACAGATGTGTAATTGACTGTCAATTGTCTTTCCAAATGATGGTAGGCTGTGTTAGTTTCATTTATTCCTTTTGTGTGCTATCTATCCATGTCAGTAACATACTCATCTAGGAAAGGTCATTACTGTCTGAGAGTATTTTACAGAAATGAAGGAATATGAACCACAAGAGAGTTTGTACGGTGTCTGTCAGCAAATAAGAACAGAAATATTTTTGGAAGTAGAACCTAATATTGTTCTCTTGTGATGGGAAAAAATGTAAAAGCTTTCAAGGCAGGACTTGTCTTGGCATTATATTGAACTTATTTACAGTAATGTCTATATACTACACACACAGCAGTAAGGCATTCAGCCTGTAACTTCCAAAATTCCCTTTAACATTATTTTATATTTGCTCAATTTATCTTTCTAGACTACAGAAAAACTTTCTACTTTCAATTATTTATTGCAAGTTCTCACCACTATTTCTTTTCTTTGGCATTACAGCTCCTCCAAAATCCTCAAATGATAGTTGCTGTTTTCTGGTGATTTATGGAATTTTACTTTCTTAATTTATTCTATTACTTCCTTGACCTCCAAAAAAATAAAATAAAATTAAAACAAAAAAAATGCGACAACAACAACACAAAACACAAACAAAGAAAAAACAAAAAGCACAACAATTTCTCTATATAAGATATACTAATTACTTGTGTGAAATAAAGTCACACAAATCTAGTGCACAAGTGTAGCTGCAACAGTGACAGGGTCTTGGGTTTTATACCTCACAATGGACAGTGCCAATTTAATGATGGAAGTTCAGGAGAGGAGAAAAAAAAAAGAAAAGAAAAAATCAACAGCTTTAATGTTTCCCAACACATTCTGGTAAATTCATACCTGATAACATGAATGTACCTCATTCTTTCAACAATATTGACTATGGTAAAACTTTAATTAACTTCGCCATTCCACAGCCTTTTTTTTCTTTAACTTCCTTGTGAAAGCTGAAAACAAAATGAAGCTTCTTTCTCTTTAATATTTTTGAGCAGTTTCTTATTCTTGTATATATTGGAACTATGGTCTTTTTCTCAGACCTAAACAAACATAATCCTTTCACTAAGCCTTTAGTTTAATAATTTGTTCCTGGTATAATGTACTGTAGACATAACAGTTTTTGGCACTAAGCAATGATATTCAACAGCAGTCATCTTGCACCATGGATAGAAACAAGCACTGATTTGTTTTTGGTTAATTTGTCTGAAGACATATCCATCCTTTGAGCTTCCACCTGGAAGCAACTGTTCCTTTGAATGAAGCAAACACTTCAGATAAAGTGCTAAGCCTTCAGAGAATGAATACAAGATGTGATTGAAAACTAAGAACATGAGCCAGAAATCCATCCCTCCCTGTACTGTTTGAGAGTTATCCATAAGGTTTCACTAACATGCTCATGTGATGCAGGGGACTAAATTAATTATTTTAATTAAAATGGTTTTATTTTTCTTTTCCAATCTGTAAGGCTCTTTCTCATATTCCCTTTCTCTTCCCATTTGGAAAGGTAGTTGTGTTAATAGAGAGCATCTGTCATTTGTCTAGTGACTGGTCCAGCCCCAACACTTCTCCCATTGATTTTTATCTGGACATTCCTTGGATAGAGTGATGACAGACAGCATAATAAAAATGCAAGCTATGTAATTTTTTATCTCTTAAGCATTAAATTTGCAACCACCATCACAGAGAATAGGCAGCTTACTGACAGCACTAACTGAGAGTATTTAGATGTGACTTCAGGATAAGCTTCAGTATGGTATATTTGCTCATTGAGATGTAATATGTTCCTCCTACTCTACCTTAACCATATTTTTGATATTTTTATCTGGATATTTTCATTTTCAACAATTCAGCATGAAAACACATTCAAGACTTGTTAATCTTTTCTGATAGCAAATTAACAGAATCACTCAGAGAGTGGTAGGGGTTGGAAGGGACCTCTGGAGATCACCTCACCCAATCCCCAATATGATGAATTTTCAAAAATAACCCCTCTTTTCAGTCTTATCAGTAAACACTTTTATACACTGTACAGGGCAAAAATATTATCAAATATCCTGTTTATTGATTTTTTATAAATGCTCTTAAGCAATAGAAGCAAGCCTCAGGTGTGTCTCTGAACTTAAACTATTTAATTTCAAAAGCACTTGCTAAATCTTTGTCAAAAGACCACTAATGTCAACACCGAACATTTCCAGATTAATTAATATTGCCAAAACATTGGCTACAATTCCAGTTTGGGTTTAATTATATAGAAATCCCCAGTATCTATTCTCTGTCATATCAGTCAGTAAAGACCTTACTACCATTTAAATGAATAATATATCTTCCCCTACTTAGTATAGAGCTATACATATATCTATATTTAGTGAAGAAAGAAATAGAAACTGTGTCTAGTCTATAGCTTCTTAAAATAAAAAATGGAAAGACATTCTAAAGCATGAATTTAATCTCTTGAGCACCATCTAATGACCAAATCGTAAAATCACAATGACCAAGAAGCAATTTGCAGCTGTGTTAGAAAGGGTAAATTTTTTACTCAAGATGGTCAAGAATTTACATCAAAGTTTTAATGGAAAGGAGGTTTTTGATGAAATGGAAACGTCCATGAATAATACCCATTTTTACAAAATTATTGAGGAAGTTTATTTTGAAAACAACACCTGTAATGCTAACATTTTGTTTTGAAGTCTTGATTTTTTTCTTTTTTCAACATAACCAAAGAAGTACTTAGATGATTCAAAAGCCTTATTATTTTCAGTTCTCTCCTGAAAGAGGAAAAAAAACATTTCCTGACCAGATGCAACTAAGCTTCTTCATTTAATATTTCCAAACATTCCCTTGAACTAGACTTGTAAATACAAACTCACAGTTCCAGATATATTACTGCCAGCATAGTATTTTGTATTTATTATCAGTCCAAGCACATAAAAAGGAAAAATTAAAATGACAAGTCTGTTCAAAAATGAAATTATGTAAGCTTAGATGAAAAAAAAAACATTTAAGAACACCTCCAAAAGCAGATACGATGAATAATAGGAAGTTAATATTAAGGCTACTTCTATCAGACATAAAAATCCTTTATATACCTGGAAAGGTCAGTCCTGAACAAAAGATTATATTGAAGGAAAAAAGTTATCAGCAGAATGGAAAGGGAGAAATAACGGAAATATGGACAGGAGGGAAAAGACATATATTAGTGGAAAAAATCCCAAACCAAAACAAAAGCAAAATGAATAGAGCAGGAAAGTTGTCCCACCAAAGGAAGACAGAGTGCTGGTATTGCCACTGAAGGTTGTATAAAGGGCATATGTCATATACATTTCAGATTTTTCAAGCTATAATGGAAAGCTCAAGATGTTCAGAGCACAAATAGGCCAAACTGAGGCACAGATGGGGTGCTCAACATGGCCTAAATATAGAAAGTTAATCTTCCTAATAGCCTTAGAGATATTCTGAAGGGCAGTTTAGTTCAGGTCAGGAATACATGTTTCTGAAATGTATCTTTTGGTGGTACTCACTTTACACTTTGGTTCACATTATGGAGTAGTCTCAGAGCACACAAACTGCATTAGTTTTAGATTAACTAACTGAACATATGCTGCAGTGCTTTGAATTTAATGGCATAGAATTCTCTTGGTCTGATCCTGCAAGAGCTAAACCAGCTTGCACTCCATCTCAGTGAAGAGGTGCCAGGAAAGTCAGACTTTCCAGTAGAGTACCACAGACGCAGAGAGCCCTGCAGAAACAGTCTCTCACACCACTGTCATTAGGAATCAGTACTCCAGGCATAGCTGCACCTGGGGACTTGCTGTCACAAAAAAAGGAGATGAGAGCTAACTCCTTGGAAAGGTCCTCACCCTGAAAGCATCTGGGTGTTTTCCAGTTAGTATTGGTGGCAGCTCCCTAAAAAATAACAGTCACATCTTTACAAAAATCTTCATCAATTCAAGAGCAAATAGTTGCAGAGCAGCTCTAGATTTCAGCTTGAGTTTTGAGCCCAGTGCATCCTGGCAGAGGAGGCAGTATTTTCCTCGCAGCAGACGGCTGCTGTGATGCCTTTCCCAGCCAAGAGCTCAGCCCTTATGAATAACACTTTCACTCCAAGTACTGGAGGACATCAACCTGCCTTTCCTGCCAATGCAAAAACTGTTATTCAGCAAGAGCAGGATGGCACTGGGTAAAATAAGAGCTTGATTTACAATTGACTTTCAACCCAGCTTCACCTACTGCCTGTGTGTGGCATGGAGGGCTTGCATTAGCAGGTGTGAGCGGCCCAGAAATGCTTACGTAGGTACATCTGGGCAGCATGAGAGGCCAGGCCCCAAAAAGCAGGTGCTAATTGATTGGGGTTAGTGCAGATGCTCAGGGCAGAATGGCTCAGTGTTCTGCTCTCCCACCTCCCCCATACAGTGAGCTGGAGTGAGCGGCAGCCGGCAATATGCACTTCATAAAAACACCACTCCGTCCATCACGAGAGCCCCGAGATTATAACCGGCCTGGACTGAGGGGCATTGACTGAGCCGCACTGGGAAGTTTGCACAGCACCTGCCTGTGTTATGCTTGGCACGTCACATCACGGGTAGGCCCCAGCTTTCATGGGGGGAAAAAAAAAAATCACATAGCCTTTCGTATTTTACATTTTTATATCTTTTTATTGTATATTTTAAAGTATATATATCTGGTTTAAAAGGAGAAGCGCTTGTTTGAGCTAATAACTGATTTCCCACTTCTGCTAGCCCCAGAGTGCCTCCTCCCTCCCGCGTGTACCCTGAGCTTTTGTAGCTTCGCCCAGCACACCCGCCCGAGTCGGAGGCGAGGCTGGTGCAGCGAATTCCCGATGCAGGGACTTCGCAGAGAGACCGGCGGGTCAGGCTGCTTCCCGCGGCCGGGAGGGGGCAGGACAGGCCGGGGAACGCCCGCACCGACGCGCCAGGACGCGCCGAGTCTTCCCCGAAGCGACCGCGACCTCCCCCGCCCGAACTCGGCTTCAGCGGGTGCCGGAACCGAGTGCAGACACACACGGGAGGATGATCTCTTTCAGCCCATTATTTTCTCTCAGATCTGCTTCTTTTCCTTCCCCTTCTTTCAATGCCATCAGTTTCCCAAATACCTGTCAAAATATATGGAAAGGGTTTGGGGTGACCGGTGCAGCAGAGTGGATTTACATTCACTTCTGGAAGTGGTGACATCCTCTAATTCTGAAGGGAGAGATCCCACTGAGAAAAATTCTTCTCCTCATTTTCAAAGCTTTCCTGAAAGTGAGACCCCATTTCAAAATATGACCAGCTCACTTCCAAACAGGATAATGAGGGTTTGGGACCACACAGGGACAAACATCCAATGATGCTACTACTTCCAGATTCAAGCTGACTCCTAATGCTCCTAGACAGGCTTCACATCTCTGCCACACAAGAGCTGCGGTGCCATCATAAGTCCCATCACACCCTGAAAGTGTGTCCACAGTTCCAAAGGCACATACCCAAGCAGGTGAGTCCTGCTGGGCTCCCATGCCTCCACACATGGATAACATATCTATTTGCCATCACAAAGCACTTAGCTTGTAATGCTTTCAGTCTCTGCTGTAGTTAATATTTGAAAAGGGTTTTGAGCAGCTCAGAAGACTGAATTTCACTGAAAAACTGCACCTGATAGTTGAGTTCCATTTGTATTATATTTAGGACTGCTTAGCCATGAAAGCACTCTCCTAAGACATGAAAATAGAGGGAAACTAATTGAACAAGAGAAGAACAAAGGGCTTTTTTCTCCATGCCTCAGTTATGTTGTACACTATGTTAGGGTAGCAATAAAAAAATAACTACCAAGGTACTCACATGCCCCATGAAGTTCAGCAGGTTGTTTCATTATTAAAGTGATGCCTAGAAATGCTTCTAAACATGTGATAGCAAACGTGTGATGTTTCCCTCTATTGCAATATGTATTACACAGCAAACATGTGAGGTTGTCCCTCATGGATGCAACTAGAATTTGCATGTCAAAGCCTGACATGTTTTTTTTTAATATGACATGTAAAAAAAAAATTGAAAAAAAAAAAACCAAAAACCTAAAAAAATATCCACAGAACAAGGAAGGGACCAAAGGCAGAGT
Organism: Corythornis vintsioides; assembly: GCA_025447755.1. Taxonomy (NCBI): domain Eukaryota; kingdom Metazoa; phylum Chordata; class Aves; order Coraciiformes; family Alcedinidae; genus Corythornis; species Corythornis vintsioides. The sequence continues at coordinate 9,619 of JAOEGS010017636.1, forward strand.
TCAGCTGTTAAATGGCAGACTTGCACAAAAGGCCAGTGTGTAAACCAAGACTAATCTCCCCATGCAACATACACTGTGTTTTCAGAAGTCAAGTGCTCAGGTCTCTTCACTGCCATGTGCATTAGAACGAGCATTTGTAATGTGTTGTAAAGCTAACAAGCTTGGTTAAGCAGAGGTGTGTGGTCTTTCATAGTATATTCCCAGGGTCTAACCTCCCTCCTCAAGAAACTCATTTATCACTGTGATGGTTTCACCTCATTTGAAGCCAAGTTATTGTCACCCTTAAAATAATGTACCTTGACAGGAAAAATGAAATTTATGTGAAAAGTTATACAGTCATCACACTCTGGAGTCAAAATATAGACTATCATATCAAAACATAAAGCAGATGACAACTTTTTCCATGTATATATTGTAGGAGGTATTTGCATGTACCACAGAATTTGTGATCTTTTTTTTTTTTTTTTTAATTAAGCTAGATGTAAGCATTTAGATCATGTGCATATGAAATAATACATGTCCTGTGGTTCCCTGTCTTTAAAGGGAGGTGTACATGCTTCATAACTGCCTTGGTATGGCAGCCAAGGCTTTTAAAATGTTCAGCTAGGCTGAGAAACGTGCACATGTATTTAATAGGGAGTAGCTGTTTAAATGATTGGTCACCCCCTGGTGCATGGTTATATTTCAGGTGTTGTGAGTGTGCTAAATCTTGTCCTGTCCTATTCAGGGCAGGAGGTTTGCACTCTGGAGTGTCTTAAATCTTTCTCTTTGACCCTCCATCCTCAAAAGTCATCAAGGAACTGGGGCGGACTAGTCTAAATGAAGCTCCAAGTGGAAACTGTTCCAAGTTAAACCACAGTCTCTCTAAGAAGCTCAGTCCTTAGATATGTATTTTCAGATCAGTTCAACATACACAGCATGTTCTGAAGGAGCGGTGCAGAAGCACTCTGTGCAAAGTGCTGTCACTGTAAAGCTGTGCTTTGCTCAGGTGACAGGCTCTTTTTTCTTTTCTTTCTCTTTCTTTTTCTTTCTTTCTTTCTTTCTTTCTTTCTTTCTTTCTTTCTTTCTTTCTTTCTTTCTTTCT
>JAOEGS010017637.1:0-10041 GCA_025447755.1 Corythornis vintsioides
AGGTGCCCCTGCTCTGGCAGGGGGGTTGGACTAGATGATCTTCTAGGTCCCTTCCAACCCCTGACATTCTGTGATGCACCTGCCCAGGCCGTTGTCTTCCGTGGTCCCTGGCACACTGTTTTCTCTGGGTAGAGTGTGGTGCTTCTCACATGAACCATGCACTCTGTAGGAGACAAGGAGATGGTTGATGGGACTGCACCCGTACCCATATGGGAATAAAATCTTACGTGCCTGTAGGGACCAGTCTGGGGGTTCTACAGTTAAATTCAAAGTGTATTTCAATGGCTTAGAGGACAGAATTAGCCTTAAAAGAGCAAAAGCTGGAGACAGACCCCAAGTATCAAGTCTTGAAGGTCATTGCTGACTTAACTATTGAGTGTTTGGAGTTAGCTGGCAGTATTGTCCAGGATACTGCCAGTGGCTGGTAGGAAAGTAAGTCTCCTCTGGCTCTTCTTACTACACTTCTCCAGGGGGATCTTGGGAAACTGAACAGCCAGGTTTGTTCAGAGTAACACACATTGGAAGAAACAGTGGGGAAACCTCTGCTATGGCATGTTTATCTTATTACTAGCTTGGTACATAGTTGTTAATCAGTCTGATAAGATATGTCCTTGAATTAGAGTAGAAACCTGATGGGTGCTCCAGTCACCTGCCTGGGGAAATACCTGGTCCCTGGTAAGGAGGGGCTGGGAGCATGGAAATGAGAAGGTGCCTTTGCTGCCAGAAAAGCAGCTGAACAGTGTCTCAAAAGATCTTTCAATCAGATGCTTGGTGATGTAGATGGGTTTGGATCCTCCAGTTTAGATGTAGCTGTATTTGAGATAATATTTGTCAGTGTTTGCCCCCCAAAAAGAAATAGTGAACTAAAATGACAAATACCCTGTAGTCTGCAAGGTGAGCTGCTGCTTTTCCCATCCTGCAGTTTTCTGTTTCACAACTACCTCAGTGTAAACACTGGTTTGTTTGGTTTTTTTTCACAGTTGCTTTTGAGGTAGCACTTTGGCCTGAATGCTGCTTGTTATTGATAGGAAAAGACAAACAAATCACAGTTTGTTCTTTAAAACAATAAATAAATCTTCCATACCTGAGTAAATGACATTAATGCTACAAAGGAGGGTGTTCAGGGTGCAGAATTAGAGGCTGTCTCTTCAGCCATAGCTGTCAACAAATAGTAATTACAGAAACTTGCTTGCTCCTCCCTGTAAATCTCTTATCTAATCTTGTTACTCTGTAGATCTCAATCTGTGTAACAAATTGGTGGCTTTGAAATATCTGAACTAAAAAATGTTTGGTTTTTTTTTTCTAAGCCTTCCTAACAGCTGTAGGTTTGCTAGGTGTGCATTAGCTGAGACTGCTGTTTGTCTTTAAAACAAGGTGGGAGAATCAAGAGATGTTTTTATTCCTTAGAAATTTCTCTCCTTCATTCAAATTCAAGGGCACAGTCCTACAGCTCTTGCAGACTGTAGCAGGAGATTTTTGCTCATGGCATAGCACCATCTATTTTTTTTTAAGTCTGAGGAATAGTTCTTCTAGAACTAATTTCTGGTGATGGGAAACAATTCTGGAGCTGTTTTAAAGGCAGGCAGCTGGGGAAGCAAAAAGTCTTCTGAGGATGACAGAGCTTGGGGGGGGCATTGTGTGAATCCTGTGCTCTTCACGGGATTCTCTTCAGCAAGCCTCTGCTGGCCATGACAAAGCAAGTTCCTATGGTTCCTGCGTGGTGACAGGAGGTGATTATTTGGTTATTTCTCCAGTTCAGTGATTCCATGTGTTGGGAGTGGAAAATGTGACATTCAGAGCTTGGATGTTGCATATGTCAAATTATGAAAGTGAAAAGCAACTGAAGTTATTTTACTGTGTTTCTTTACCAAAAAAGAAAAAATCAAACAGGTTAATATAAGCTACTGCTACACACAGGTTTTCTGCTTTAAAATATTCAAATTAATCATGTTTGTATTGGAATGCATAAAGACTTAGAGCCCTGTGCATTAGGAAAGTCACTGTTAGTCTCATTTGCAAGTTGTTAAGGCTGACCTGTGTATAGGGCAGATAATGAGCTAGTGGGTTTTTTTTCTTCATGGTCTACTTCTCTAGCATGCTGTAGAATCATTTCTAACATGGAAAAGAAGATGGGAATTTATTTCCAAAGGCATGCTTTTGTCTGTAGTATTTGGAACGTGCTTGAATGTTAACATGATGTCTGTATAATTCAGGAAACTGGGACTTGTTCAAAGCTGACATCTAAGAGCAACAAACCTACTAATTAATATTACTGACTTGAGAAAAATAATCTCTGTAATCAGGCCAACCTTTTGGATGTCTTTGTTGCCTAAAGATTATTTAAGTGGAGGAGGAATTCCTGTCAGCTGCTGATCTGCTTTGGCATGTATATATCCTGTGGCTGGGTTAGTGTTAGCCAGCACCCATGGTTTGCCACCAGAGAGTGGAGGCATCTGAGGAAGAGCTGAAGGTGATGGATGGTGGGAGAAGGGACAGTCCTGTGCCTGGCTGCCTGCTCTGGTGGTTGAGAGCAGCTGGTTCAGAACATCTGCCATGATGTGGCCTCAAGCACTTCTTACCTGACCTTTTGGAGAGTGCTGGGTAATGCATCCTGAGCTTCTCTGCTGCAAAAAAGCTCCTGTCTTCCACATAATGCTGCTCTCATTAAAAGCTTGCCTCCAAGGGAATCCTAGTTCTGGGGAGTCAGTTCCTATTTGGCTGAAACCCAGTGTACAATAATATTTCCAGTGCCTGGGTTCAGCCTTCTGTTAGATCCTGACTGAGTAATGCTGGCAGGGAGCTGGTTGAGGTCAGGACAGCACCTTGAACTGAAAGTGGTGGTGTCCTCATGCCTTTATTTTGCTCACCCGTAAGAGATGAACATGGGGAATTGCTCAGCAAGAGCTGCTCTGGTGCTTGGTCTCTCTTGATCCTCTTTGCACTAGGTGAGGAGAGGAACACATGCAGGTGGGCACCCTCCAAAGAGTTCTTAGTGCAATTCTGGTCACTCCAAGTGGAGGAGCAGGAGAGGAGATGAGGGAGGTCTTACTGAAGGATGTGCAGTCTTACCACTTAAACATGGGCTCAGAAGCCAGCTGATCTTAATCTTGGTAAAGATTGGCTGAAATATATTAATATTAGATTAAAAAATACCTATTATGTGTGTGTATATCTGTGTGTATACATAGATGCACACATACATATACAAATATATTTATAAATACGAGAAGGGAGGAGTTAAGCTCCAGGGTGAAAGAGAAGTTATTTCATCTGAAGAGGAAATAAAGAAGAACTCACCATAATTGAATCAAAGCTGCAGGCTAGAATTCTATCCCCCACCAATCCCAGAGCACAGGTGTTATACTGGAACAGTGAAAGACAACATTTCTCACCTGCACTGTGGCTTTATGGATGGGGCTGCACATCAGTATCTGTAATGCAGAGGTCTGGATTTAAAATTCACTTTATTTTTCCATTTTTTTCTTATTGTATTTGCTGCAATTTAATTTGACTCAATGTTCTGTAGATGGAGTAAGCAAGAAAATTCAAGTAAGCAAGAAAAAGTCTCCATACTTCAGACTGTCTTTTCTTAACTGTTCCTTGTGCAGTTTTTTACTACACAGGCAGTCACTGGAAGTGTGGGAGTACTGGCAAGCCCGTGGTTTGCATTTGCATTTCATAAGCATAAAGTTCTTTGTGTCTGCTTGCATGCTCTACAACAGGGCTTCGTGCTTAAAGTGAATGGTGGTTTTTGGTATTTATTAACAGAATGTCATCAAAGTTGTTAATTGGAATCCTGGATTTCAGGGTACTTCTGCACCTGCTACTCTATGCAGTGATTTTAATCACCTCTCTTGAAGGGCAAGCTTCTTATTTTCAACTACCTCCCATTCATTTGAAAGGCAAGGTTGCTTTCCCAGGGTGCCTGCCAAAGGCCAGTTGAGTAATGGATTTTTGACAGAGCATTGCACCAGGGAAGTACTTGCGTGGCAGTTTTGTGGTTGACCTCTAGTTGTAGGCAGACTGTGTTCTGGGAGGCTGCACTGGAGACGCCTGTAACTCTAGAGAGGGCTGAGGTGCAGGGCAAAGACAAAGGCTGGTGGTGCTGTATTTCTTCCCTTGTGTTTTTGAGGCTGAATTTCGTGCCTCTTTCAAGTTAAATGGAGCTAAACGTTCTGCCAGTGCTGGATGTGCTGTGGGAGAAGGCAGCAGAGGACAGGGGTGAGAAAATGCAACACACACACAGGATTGGAGCCCAGTGCCACAATCTGAGCATCCTTTTTAATGCCCACGAGGTACTGGTTTGGGAATTAACTTGCTCTGTGCAAATATGAGCTACACAGTATGAAAAAATAAAGTGACTGTGAACTGCATGGATTTTAGGTATGGTAGGTTTCATTAGTGAGCAATGTTTATGAGCATTTTCATAGTAAATAGCACAGCTCAGACAACATCCATATATCTAGGGAAGACAAGAGAGAAGCTTACTAAGACTTTACAAGAAACCCACCTTTTCTGCTTCATTTTTAGAAGCTGTGGCAGTTCTCTGGGTTTGCTGTAGACTGATGTGTTGTCAAATAACTTTTTAAGATTAAAAAATAGGATCCCTCTCTATTCAGTGACAGGAAAGGTTGTACAATGGCTTTCATAGGACCTTTAACCTCTGTGCTGAAACACTAGAATTTGAAATGAGGTTAAAAATGTATTAATACAGCATTTCAGTATTTCATAAGTGCTATTCAGAAGATGCCAGAGAAGTTAGGCCACTAATAAAAATGGTCTGTATACCTTTCTGTGAGTTTCTCAGTGAGTATCTCTAAAGATCACTTAATGTGGCTTCTTATTTATTATTTTGAAATAGATCTGGGCTTGTCTACTCTGAGCAGCATTTTGTGGGAGAAGTTGCATAGCAGGCCTGTGCTTTCCATCAGGGAATGGTGGTTTGCAACCATATTCAAAGAACAGGCATTTGTGCCATCACACATTTGAATCGAGCAGCTGAACAGGGCAAGCTTCGGATATTAAACCCGGTTATGTTTGTATTTGTGCACTTTGTTTATCTGAAACAAAGCTCAGTATTAGGCACCACTGGTTACTGCCAGCTGGGCCCTCACTCTATAGTCACAGCTGTGCATTTAGCATCTAAGCCTGCTAAGAATAGCTAATTAGAGAATCAGACAGAACAAAGCTCACACAGTAGGCTGGGCACAATAGCATTCCTGTCCGAGAATGGTAAAAAGATTTATTGATTGATTTATTTCTTATTCCTCCTCCCCCCTCATGCCTGCAGTGCAGCCTTGATCAATCCCTGCCTATTCTCCCTGTGGAAGCAGAGGGAGGACCTCAGGGAGAGAGCAGAGCATCCTCACACCCCACTCTTGAGCAGCATCACCCAGAAATGGCTTCTCGTCAGGCAGCCACGGGCACCACTGGAGTGGCTGTGCCCAGCAGAAGCTCTGCCTGCAGGGAACAGCTCCCCCGTGGAGCAGGGAGAAGCCTCCCTGGGCAGCCATGGTGCATGTGGGGAAACTCAGTGCCCTAAAAGCAAGTGTGCAGCTTTGGAGTGGGGTGAAATGGCCACTGCCCCAGTTGGCAGCTCCCTGCAGAGGGAAGGGCAGGAACAGCAGCTGTCTGCCTGCCTTCGGGCTGTGCCACTGCCACACCTCTCACGGACACTGCAGGGGTGCTCAGTCAGCACTCACTAAAGGCTCCATCTCGTGGGGACCACGGTCCAAGATGGATCAGTGTCTCCTGGGACTCAGTGTGCCAGCATCAGTCAGTCAGCATAAGTGGATGAACAACCAGGGAGCTTTGGAAGAAAGTTCATCAGTTCAAGTCTCTACTGATTTTCCCAGAGATGCTGCATTTGCACAGAAGGGGAGAAGAGGCAGAGGTCCTGACAGGGTTTGGCACACTGTTGGAATTGGGGCTCCCTTAAGCATTTCATACCACACTATGCACCATTATTATCTTGAAAAAAATCACTTAACTCCAGGGAAAATGGTAATTTATTCATGTATGTATGAGATGATATTTTCTTGGGGATAGATATAAAGCTGTGATTGGATGGAGCTGAAAAATCAGTTAGAAAAGCTCAGAGTTATGCTCTGGATGAGCCCCTCCACCCAGCCTCCCTCACTCCAGGTCACCTTGGTGAATACCTCAGCAATCTCAGACTGCTCAGCTGTGTTCCAGTGCCTTAAAATTCCTGAACTATCCTGATAGGCACCTGTGGAGCCACCTTCAGACATTGCTGCCAGTTTGTTTGCAGTGTGAACTTGCAAAGAAGAGCAATTCCCGAAGAAGAGTTTGAGAAAAGCTCAGTACTGCAGCACGTTATGTAATAACCCCCTCCCCAGACCTTTACTGTAGGTTTAGACCTCAACAAGTGTAATTTCTGATAGATATTAAATAGCCTTTCCTTCCATTAACAACAAATACAATTTACAGTGTACCTGCACATCATTTAAAAACCAAACGAGGTCACTTTCCTGCTGCAAGCAGGGAGCTGTAAAATGCTGCCTGAAGAGGGAAGGCTGCTTTTAATGAAGGCAGCTCTAATGACTCAGCCTGAGTCAGTGCCTTTCATACCCTGCGTAATTAGATTGAGGAGACAGAATGTGCTGGAGGTCAAAAGTGTAAGTGGATTTCAGAAAAAGGAGGGGGTGAGTTGATAGGGGCTGAGCCTCTGTGTCTGGGTGGCGTTGGTCCTTCCAGCACCACCAGTAAGTACTTGGGATGCTGGAGCTAACGTGGCCCTAGGGTATGGCAAGGTAGGAAGGTGACTAAAGGTTATAGAAATGCTGAACCTCTAGGCAGACAACCCTGTCTGGGAGATTTATTCACTTTCTTGGGCCAGGATTTGCAGGAATCACTGGGAGCTGCTTGTGTTCTGCACTGCTCATCCTGCCCCACAGTCCCTGTGGATTCCCAAGTGGGGATGTTACATGTGCAAACCAAGTGTCAGACAGAGCCAGTCTCTAGACTCTTTCACATGCCAAGATCAGGGCTTGCTCTTTGCCTGCTGAGAATCTTGCTTCTGTACCTTGAATGCAACATAGAGACCAGGGAAGGTAGAAGCAAACACTGAGCCTTTGTGCCATGGCCCAGCTAATTGGACCAGACATTCAGATCTGTCTTGCAACCAAAGACCTATGGATGCCTCTCACATGGATTTGGTTTCATTAGATCTTCAGTGTAGAAAGACCCTTCTAAAAAGCCTTTAGGAGAAGAAAAAATCAGGAAGCTGTTCTTCATCTCCTGATTTTTACCCAACTGCTGCATTTTAAGCAATGCTTGCTGATGCTGGTTGTTAAGGCTGGGTTATACCAGGAGTTGCACTGGTGTATGCAAGGACAACCTTTGTCCTGACATGTCTGTAGTGCATTTTCTGCAACCCAAGCACTGATCTCAAGGACCCCTCTGGTTGGGAAGGATCTGCAGATCAGAAGGCAGGCAGGCAGTTCCTCTCAATACCAGCACAATGTCAAAAAATAAAACCAGTTTGTATTGCACTGATTTTTATGACTTGATGTCATCCATTTTAATATGGCAAACCAATGCCATTTTCTGAGCCTGGTGTCAGGTCTTGTGTGGCCTGACAAGGTGTTAAGCTCCCCTTTGTACACTTGATGTTTCACTGAAGCAGTGGGGTTACCTTCAAAGGGAAAGGTTATGAAGCTTTGGCTATAAAATCATCCCTGCCAAGGAGAAACAGGTTGCTTTGCTGTTGAGCAATGAAAAAAAAGCAAAAACTTAGGTGTAAGGTGACTAATTCCATGGTACATAGTAAAGTGGGGTTTTTTTACTTAATAAAATTATAAGTACTTAATCACTATTTGCTATTGTATGTGGGGGGTTTTGAATGCCATATTGTAATGGAATGTGTGAGGAAATATTTTATTACTCCTCTGTATTTACATAATGATGTATTCTTCCTGCTATGTGAACCCATCAGAGCTGTTAAGTGTCACAGAATTTCTAATGAAGCACAGAGGAGCAGCAGCCTTGGGAGCCATTCCTCAGCTAGAACACACTGATCTCCAGCAGCCACCTGTCTTGTGAAGCATCCCAGGTAGAACTTGGCAGTGCAGAGTGAGCAGCACCCGAGCAGCAGTGACAGCCATCCTGTCTTCAGCCTGGTTAGGGAGCAAACACACCACTGGCTGCACTTTGTGCCACTGATCACAACCCTCTGGGCTCTGAGTTTAGCCAGTGTTCAGTTCACTGTCCATCTGTGTAGCCAGCACCTCCTCAGTTTGTCTGGGAGGCTGTGGGGGGAGGCAGTGCAGAAAGCCTTGCACAGCACTGCAGGGGGGGCTCACAAGAGCAGAGCAGGGCCCCCCATCACCCTGCTGCCCACTCTATTGGGGGCACAGCCCAGGGTGCCAGTGGCTGTGAGTGCACGGGGCCAGCTCGTGTCCAGCTTCTCCTCCACCAGCACCCCCAAGTCCTTCTGTGCATGGCTGCCCTTGATCCATTCTCTGCTCAGCCTGGACTTGAGCATTTGCATTTGCAAATCTGTGCATATGCATTTTGCAGGATGCCTTAGGTCCTTAAGTGAAATTCAAGGGCAAACTTCAAATAAATCACAAAAGTGCTTGGAAACTCTCAGGACAGAAGTTCAGCCTGTAATAAATGATCCAGCTTCAAGGCAGGTTGCAGACACATCCCTTCCTTTCCCTTCTTCCCCTTCCTTCAACAGACACGGCGTGGGGGGAAATACATGGAAAAGAAAGTGCACTTGAAAAGGATTAAATAAATAGAAAAAATATGGATTCTAGGCAAACTTGAAATCCCTTTTTGTCTGCAAAGCAGTGGCTAGTGAACAACTCCAGTGTAATACAGGTCTTCACTATGCCTGCTGGTTTTTGTGGTTGGTTTTGTGCTCAGACAGGATAGCACAGCATTACTCTGTTACTGTCTGGCCTCCATTTATTCCCAGGACAAGAGGTGCATTGTGAACAGGGCTCTCCATTTTCTTTTTCCTCATTTCCTATTGCTGTGCTGGCACTGAGCAGCCTTACACTTAAATTTGGTTAAACCACAATTAAACCATATCCTGGGAAATAGAAGATGCTCTTGGGCAGACTGATGTATCTGTGTCAGTGGTATATTGGTTTAGTTTCCACTGCCAACAACTGCATTGGAAAAAAATAGGATTTAAAGCTGTGTTTCCAGAAATAAAGGGTAAACCAATACCTTTTTTGCAACTGAACTGTGACTTGCCCAGAGGAATTCCCTCCAGCAGGACCCACTGAGGTGTTGAGTGCAGTGGAAGCCTGGCCCAGCTGTGGTTGTGCCTGGGCTACCATGTGTAATACTTGAAAATACTTGAAATACTGGAGCAGAGACACATGTGGGTTTTTTTTTTTTTTTGAAGCTCTGGTTTCTTTCAAGTTGTGTTTATTGTTGTTATATGTAAAGGAAAGAAACCCAACCTTTGTGAATGCTCTCACTTCCTTCAAGGCAAGAAACCACCCAGTGACCTCCCAGATGTCATTCCTGATTTCCTGTGCTGGGATTCCAGGCTGACACAACAACTACTTGCACTTTGCTGAGTTGAAGTGTAACATGCTAGCAACTTGTGAATGTGTGTCAACTGATCAGGGCAGATTGTCTTCTGGAGCAATTTGCTAATAGGGAAGCTAAAACAAAGCCAAAGACTATTACTGTTTGCAGCTTGGGCTGTGGATTCTGAATCACTGCACTTGGTGATTCCTCAAATGTTGATGACTTCTGAAAGTTGACTTGTGATGTAATCCAGGGACCAACAAATATTCCTCCTAAGCAGTGTCCATGTACTCAGTTTGGGGGTTTTTTTGTGCTTTACCTGTGCTTCCACAATGTTCAGTATACATTTTGCTTCCACAGGATCTCCAAGCGTGGGTGAATGGTGCTAATGAAAACGGCTTTGTCCTCGTCTCCTTTGGAGCTGGAGTCAAATACCTGTCAGAAGATATAGCAAATAAATTAGCACATGCTCTGGCAAGACTGCCCCAGAGAGTTATTTGGAGGTAAGTGCAACAGCAGATGGACTTG
>JAOEGS010017637.1:10141-32152 GCA_025447755.1 Corythornis vintsioides
TCCCCTGGTAATAAGGAGGAGCAGTGATTTTGTGTCAGAGTAAGACATAGGTTATACTCCAGTGCTGAGTTCATATCCTAGAAGGATTGGAGGCAGTGGAAAGACAGTCTGAGGTTAAAACATCTGTGACATACTGTCATCATTTCTAATAAAGAAGCCACCCTAGGGAGCATGAATGACATCCTGCTGATTTCATCCTAACTTTTCTTCTTTCTCCTATTTTGGGCCCTTTCTCCTCTTCTGTCTGTAAACACAGACTTTCATAATTGCTTTTCTCACTTGTTTTCTTCTGCTGAGAAATGGGAGGAAGAAAAGCCTGCAGGAGTAAAAAGTCAGTTGTAAGCTTTCTAGGCTCTAAAAACATCTTGAGTGGCCCTCTCGAGTTGCTGTAAAAATTCAAGAACTGTTTAGTCAGCTCTGCTTCACATGGAGTGTCACTCTGGAATGTCATTCAGAGGAATTCCTGTGAGCCATTGTTTTCCACAGAATCAGTGTTACTCTGTCCTTGCTGTGCTTTGGGAGTTGTGGCAGCAGCTCCTCTGAGGGACTGTTTTCAGTCCTGTGTGTCTTTGAGGGAACCCCACTAACACAGGGGAGACTGGCAGTTCTTCAGGCTATGGCACAGCACCTTTGGTGGCTGGAATTGGGGATCTTGGAGGTCTTTCCCAATCTTAAGGATTCTGTGATTCTGGAGCTGTGGCAAAGATCCCATTGGATTTTGTTTGGGGTAGAGCTACTGCGTGTTTGTTTCACACAACGCATTTAATTTGGGATAGCTCTTTTTAATGCAAAAGTTTCAGTTGATGCCTTCTGTTAAAATGATTTTTCCTTGCTATTATTATCTATCTTTCCACTGCTTCTTTTGTTGTGGTTTTTATTACCTGCCAAAATGGCTTTTTGGATAAGAGACCCCACCTGCTGATTCTTTCCAGCACGGTTTGTGGAATGGGAAGAGGTTCCTGGGACTAGGTGTAAAACCTCATCTGTGGGAGAGCTCAGCAAGTGGCTTTCAGTCCCCAGCTTTCTATATTAACTGCAGTATAACATTAATATGTAATTCAGGCTGTACTTTATTTTCAGCCTGTATTTTATGGGCTAAACTTCTCCAGCGACCTAAGTTGAGCAAGATGTTTTCAGGCAGTTGGGCAAGTAAGAAAAATACACTTGTCTTACATCCTGATCCCAATTTTGGTATCAATAGCCTCTTGCCTCCTAAGCTGTTGATGGTAGGATCATTATTTGTGTGGTGACAGGGTGTTGGTGGTGGAGTTATTTATCTGGTAGCAGGTAGTTGTCAGGAGAGTGATGGACTCCAATCACAGAGCTGATCAAACCTCCTGCCACTCACAGTGGCTTGAGTTGCATACATTTGGAGAAGGAACTACATCTTGTCAATAGGAAACACTGCAGTTCCAGGCAGACTGCAGGGAAAAGATGAAAACATGAAGGTGGAAATCATTCTCTATTTACAGCATTTTGGTTGAGCCTATTTTGTGTTACAATAGTGAGTAAATAACATCCCTGTGTAACTGGAAGTCTGCTTAGGGCTCATGGGTCATCTGGTTTATCTCTATTGGATGTCTTGGTAACCCAGTTTCCATTTGATGTTATTGTTTTAGATTTTCAGGAAACAAACCAAGGAATTTAGGCAACAATACGAAGCTTATAGAATGGTTACCACAAAATGACCTCCTTGGTGAGTAGCTGTTTTCATCATTTATCACTTGTTCTCCCTCCAGTTCAGGTTGTTGTTCCAACAGTATTCTACTGAACTAGCTATCATTCAGCTGGGTAATTTCTGTAATGGAAATCATGCAGTGAGAACATAGAATTCAGCAGAATTTCAAGATAATGAGTTAAAACCACCTTTCTGATGGTAACTGCCTTTCACTGGTGCTAGCTCCATTTTCTCTGTAAGTCAGTAGTGTGCAAGGACATAGTTGTTCCAAAGATTATTTGGCCCAATGAATGAGAATGTTTTTTGACACTGTTTTGATACCATGGAAGTTAATGCAGCTGGAGGAAAAACAATCATTACAGGTAAATAAGTAGAAATTTTCCTGAATCTGCTGGTTTAGGGAGCTGATGACTGTAACTGTTGAACTATGTGGTGTTTACTGGTCTCTTCGTGGAAGAGTCATAAATCTGAGCCCCCAAAATTTGTCCAGATTGCCACAAAACAGGTGTTAGGGGTCTGTACATACTGCTGTGTATATATACACATTATTTTCCCCTGAAGAAAACTCTAACAGGGGCACGTGTTGCAAGCTGATAGTTCTTGTTGAACCTGAGGTTCTCCAGGTTCTCAGGTGCAGAGATGAATGTGATGTTCTTCCATCTTTGGTAAAGACTCTGTTAGAGTCTGTTCCCCCCTGCTGTTTTCCTTCCTGTCAAAGACTGCAGATCAAAGCGGCTACAGAAAATTCATGTCTCTGGGATGCCTGGATGCTTCTGTGTTCCTAGAAGAGCCCCAGTGCTAGGACAGGCACTGAGGAATATGTTAAGCACGTGTGTGTTTCCCTGTGTGCCTGCACGTCAGCTGGACTATTTATCATAATGCGGTGATTAGGCAAACAGCTTTTAAAGCAGGTAGATTTGTTTGGGTTACTAAATTGCTCTGAGGCAGTCTCATTTTTCCACTACAGAAGCCTGTTATCATTATTGTCAGATCTTGCTAGCCTGAAGTAAGGCATGTGCAGCTTCAGAGAGTCTGTAACATCAGTTGTCCTGTCATTAACTAGCTTGTATTTCCTATGAATAATGAGGGAAAACGCTCTCCCTGGCTCATTTCTACTGCTGCACTGGTTGTAGTCACCACCTGCAGCTACCCAGGAGTATCAATGTATATTAATTATGCCATTAAGAATTTGATACAGCTCATATGCATGAAAATTTCTATTGGCCATTCTCTCTGGGTGCAGAAGGAAATTAGGTAGTGCAGAATTTCAGCAGAGCAGGGTTAAGGAAGAGAACTTGAGAAAAAACAGTGTTTGTTTTTGAATTGCAGCCAGAGACAGTGGTCACAGATCTCCTGCACCCTGTTGCTTCAGTAGCTTTACATTAGAGAGATGTCTCATGCTTGGTTTTTTTTTAACCTTCATGCCTCCTCTGTTTTCAGGTCACTCTAACATTAAAGCTTTTCTTAGTCACGGAGGTCTGAACAGCATTTTTGAAACCATGTACCATGGAGTCCCCGTGGTGGGGATTCCCCTTTTTGGAGACCATTATGACACCATGACCCGTGTGCAGGCCAAGGGCATGGGAATACTGCTGAACTGGAAGACACTCACCGAGAGCGAGTTGTATGAAGCCCTAGTGAAAGTGATTAATGATCCCAGGTATGGAACGAGTGGTTCTTTCTTGCTTTTCTTTGAAGTTATTGTTAGGTGTGTGCACACAGAGCCTTTGAATGAGGGGTGCCTGTTGTGATTTGCTTTGTGTGCACAGGACTCTGAAGGTCCAGAATGTCATGTTTGCAATGACAATATTCTCACAACTTATTCTGAACATGACTCCCATTTGGTTTTTTAAATGATTTTTATTGTTTTTAATGAGGTGAATACATACAAGATCATTAATTCAGTCTTGTAACTCGAATTCCAGCAAATGAACTTGCTCAGATACTGAAGTGTGAGGAGAGCCACTTTGTCCCATCCTGTTCTGATTTAAACGTGTGACGTTCAGGTGGCCTCCAGATTAAAAGGCTTTCCCTGTTACCTGGTGGTTTATTGTATGGGGCTAACCATCGTTTCAGAGTACAGTGCCAACAGTGCTTCTGGCTTTTATGGGAGCAAAGTCTTGGAAGTGCCACTTGCCTTGGAACAGGAGCTCCTTGGCTAAGGAGCCAGCAGCAGAAGCGCAGTGAGAGCGAGTGTTGCTAAAGAGATCTCGATAGCATCAGTTGCATCACCTTGCCCTTGTGCAATTATCCTTAGTATAAAGGCAGGTCCTGCATAAATAACCTGTCAACCCTGCAGCTGCAGTGAGGAGGAAGAGAAGGAATCTGACATGATCAGCTGCTGGGGACGACCCTGTTGGGAAAACAAAAAGCTTCTAGGCTTAACTCTGGGCCCAAGCAGGATTTTGCACAATCAGAAAGGAGTTTCTTCCTTGTCCTGTGTTTCTCTAGTAATGCAGTTGCACAGTAACATAAATGGGCCATGGGTTACATGGGTGGTGATGCCACTTTACAGCGAAAAGGGCAAACGGACTCATCGTGGATTAGATAAAATCCCCCTCTGGCAGCAGGTCAGGTCAGCTTGGCTCCTCATGGCTTTGCTGGAGGGTGGATTGCTGCCTTTAGTCACTCACGGCTCTGCTTTTCTAGTCACCCCTCACGCACGAGATGCAGGCACTGAAGACAGATTATCTGCCGTGTCCAGCCCTCTGTACTGTGAGAGTCCTGCACTGAAGAGGCTAGAGAGCATTTCCATGTTTGCAGGCCCGCGTTGCTCGGAGCGCTGACGGCCACTTTCCCTTTCTTCCCTCTTCCCTGTTTTCCTTCCCACAGCTACCGGCAGCGGGCCCAGAGGCTGTCCGAGATCCACAAAGACCAACCCGGTCACCCCGTGAACCGGACTGTGTACTGGATTAACTACATCCTCCGGCACAACGGAGCCCAGCATCTCCGTGCCGCTGTTTACAGCATCTCTTTCTATCAGTATTTCTTACTGGATATTGCCTTCGTGCTACTGGTGGGCGCTGCCTTACTCTATTCCGTCCTGGCCAGGATAAGCAAGTGTATCCGCAAGCAAAGCGCCGACAAGCACAGCGCCGCGAACGGACATTGCCAGAACGGCATCCCCAACGGCAAGTACCGAAGAAACGGCCACATCAAGCATGAGAAAAAGGTGAAATGAGCCAACGGCCCCCCCCCGTGTAAAGTAGTAACCAGGCAGATCAGTAATCCAATTTTATCGCTGTAACTTAGTCTAACAACTACTTAAAACCTCGATAAGCAGTTCTAACACTCCCCTCCAGTATGTAATATGATGTTACAAAATTCTACGCAACTAAGGAAAGTCTTTAAAAGAAAAAAAAACAAACAACAAAGAGGCAAGCACAACCTAAAATGGAAAATATTTTCTTCTTAATACTGATGCAGAGAGGTTATTTCGGCACTGAAGTTTTTAGAAGCCTTAATTCTCTAAAGTTCTAGAATGACCGTATTTATGACTTTTCTGTTTTTAAAAGCTACCTGTGTGTGTCCCAAATGAGGAGAGGTTTCTTTTTATTTGCAGAGGTTTGGTTTTCTTCCTTTTATTTTTTTTATTATTATTTTAATATCTCCACCTTTTAACTGGGAGAACTTTAGTGCTGGTTCTGTGTTTCCTTTCCGGAAGGTTCAACATGTTGTGTAAGAATGCTGTTTTAAAAAATAATAATAATTACTATTTTCCCCAGTCTTTCTGCAAGCAGTAGCCAGTTGTGGACTGAACAGAGATGTTAAAAACCAAAAGTCATTCTTAAAATGAGCACTGAAGAAAAATGGCAAAAATAGGTACTCGTTTTCCTGATAAGCTGCATGACTCTTCTGCTCACTACCAGTACTCTGGAGAAAAGGGTCTCGAGCAAGTCTACAATACGCCCTGATTTTTAATTTATACAAAATTTGACTTGTTGCCTTTCTCTGCGAATAATTTATGCCATGAAAATAGTAGGGAGTTTTATTTCAATTTAAAACGTGGCTGTGGGGGAAGTAGATTTGTATAACTAGAGAAAAAAACCCAACCCAACAGCAACAAAGAAAACCTAGCCCTGTGCTCAAGGCAGAAGATTTTGCAATGGCCCAGAGCTGTGCAGTATCAAACTGGGGTCTGTTTCTGGAACCAACGAACAACAAACACTCACCCCACCCCGACCCCCTGAGCTGAATGTCTTTCCTATTAATTCTCATTATCATTAAGTTCTTTCTAAATCGCAATGTTGTAGATGTTCTCTTTCAATGGTTGTATCTGGCAAAAAAAAATATTACCTTCTATTAGTCTGGGCCACGCAATCCATGTTTCACATAGTTGCCAATAGGAGTTCTCTATGCGGGATGGGCGGCCGCTCTCCGGGCGAGTGACCGGCCTTCCTCCGAGCTCCGAGGGGCCACGTGGGGCACAGCCTGGCTGCCAGAGCACGAGGTTTCCAAGGTGGTCACCTCCCCTTCCCCTGTTCCAGCCCCTCCCTGCAACAATCTCTCTCAATCACTGTGGCCGACGTGGGCCGCTGGCGGTGGCGAGCGCCCGGGGCGGGGAGGCGGGGGTGCCGGGCGTAAAATCAGAACCCGCCCTGCTCAACCAAAGTTGGCAACTATGAGTTTGTTTCCATGTCATTCTGTTTACTTGGGATTTGCACTACACTACACACGTTGTGGGTGTACGCTTTATTTATTTGTCGTTTGAAATCTCATGCCTGAAAGAGAAAGGGGGAAAAAGGAGCCTGTTGACCTGGTGTTGTTCACTAACATGGGAAGAGCGGCGATGACGGCGGGACGCTGAGATCATCTTCATACACGGTGATGCAATATTTCACTATCATTCCATCAGGAGCCTCTATCCTCTAGCAATAAATAACAGTACAGATATGTTTCTAATGTACAGTACAGCTACTTGTACTGCTTTCTGAATACTTGAAGAAAATGGTATTATACATAAGCCTATTAGCTATACCTTTTTACAATCTCGCAGTTCGTGGCAACTAAAGGAGCTCCCAGAGGCGATGAATGGTGGGATGGTAACAAGACTTCGAGTGTATGAATGACTTGGTTTAAATGTGGGTTTTTTTGGCATTGAAGAAGGTACAAAAGCACTGACCGGATGATTAAGCATAATTTAATCTCCACTGTGATAAAACTTAAGCAATAAACATGGATTTAATAGAGAACTTCTGTTGTCGGAAGTAGATTTTTGTTCTGATGGATGCTGGTTATTTTGAGGTACCCGGTGTGTCTGAGTGTAGAGAAATGTGGGTGTTACTGGGATACAGGAATTCTCAGTACATGTCTGACAATGCATCACACACATTTGAAATCAAAACCATTTTTGTTTCCTGACTGTAGATCTGTTTCCCGTAGGAGCATTTAGTCAATTGAAAGGTGGAATGCTTAACCAGATTTCTTTCCCAAGGCAGTTAAATTTGTTTAAAGTTTATGTGAACATTCCTGGTAAAGCATGTTTTTCTTTTTTTCTGGACATGAAGTTATATTTGTTTTTCAGAAAGTAAAACTACAAATCTTTTTCACAGTGCTGTTAAATCAGATGATCCATGTCTTCTAGTCCCTGAAGATCTCAACAGGCTACGATTCAGTTGCAAGAGGAAGTTGCTGCATTATTAATTGTATTGCCAAACTTCTAGGTGGGTCTGACCCACCTGATCTGTTGAAATACCCATTGCTCTGGCAGGGGGGTTGGACTAGATGATCTTCTAGGTCCCTTCAAACCCCTAACATTCTGTGATTCTGTGCTAAAAGTTTCTTTCTTGGGAATTCAGATATGATTTGCCATTGTAGTCATTTTTCCTTTCTGCCCCTTGCAGTAATAGAAGAACCTTGTATTAGACAAAGTGGGTGGATAATGGTAGTGGTGGGAACACTTTCACAAAACACGTGTGACAGGGGGAATCACAGAATATTAGGGGTTGGAAGGGACCTCTGAAGATCGAGTCCACCCCTCACCTCCAGAGCAGGAGAGTAAAACTGTGGGGAAAATGGTCACTTCCAGCTGCTCCTGGGGCAGGTGTGTAACCTGTGGACCCCAGGCAGCTCTCTAAACAGGCTTTACTGCTCTCCTGAATATCTCTGAATAAAAAGAAAGGGATTTGGAGCACCCAGGAGAAAATATCCTGTGGGGAAAAAAGAGCAAACAAGAAAGAGCTGCAGTGGAAGTACAGAAGACACCTGCCACTCATACAGAGGCTTTGGAAGAAGCTTGTGACACCTGGCACACTTGCTGTAGGCTTTGGCATTCTGCTCTCTGCTTTCCTTTGAATAGTTCAATAATTCCAGAAGAAAGCAGCCATGAAAACAGGAGTCTAATTATCACCTACAGAAATAGGTTCTGGAGGTAGTGATCAAGTGTTCAGAATTTTAAAGAAATCAATGAGTGCTGCAAGTTCTTTCTTCCTCCTTGCAAATTCAGGCTTTTAATACTATTCTCTTTTAATTTTTTTTTTTATATTCTTGAAAGATACCATTTTCCTGAAGCTGAGTATGTTTGGGTTTTACTCTATGGCATGGTAAGTATGTGGCATTTGGTGTAGTTAGTCTGATCTCTTCACCCATAGCAGCCACACCCAATTAAAATCCTAGTGTGTGCATACATACATGAGAGCCCAGTTTTAGCCCTGTTATTTCCAGGGTGCTAAATTTTCCCCTTTGTAATTTTTCCTACAGTGAGGTCAGATAACCTTATTTTCTTTGAGATGTGTTTCTGTGTTGAGGGGATTGTGTATTTAAAGATGGATATAACAAAGCCAGTATGATACAAGTTGCCTGTGGTGTTTTAGCTCATGTATAGGGATAAACAGTGCACATGCTTGCAAAAAGAAGTGGGCTGAAGTGCTATCAAATACTTCTAAGTGGTGGTTCTCTAGTATGGCAATATTCTCTGCCAAGAAAGGAGGCAACTCCTCTAATGAGAAGGTTCAGTTATGTCCATATGAGAAAAGAGGATCTCAAATCATGTTGCTGCCCTTTATATTAAAGGTCCAGGTGTGTGAGAGAACAAAGGTGAGTTATCCTGTTGCACTTGGGATTTGAAGTGGAGGGTTTTACTTTTTCCCTATCCTTTCATTTAGATAATTACAGCATTTTTTGCCTGGGAAATGTAAGAAAAAAAATCCCCAAACAACACAAACCCAACAACTACCCCTCCCAGAAATATTTTGGTACATGTTCTAAATCTGTTACCTGTAGATAACACTAGGAAAACTTCCCTCTTTGCCACGTTCCTGCGTTTCAAGGTGAAGAATCCAGCAGTGATTGGTGTTGGTGCTCAGCCAGCATTGAAATCAGGCAGGTTGCTGAAGGAATGTTAAAAAGGCATGTTTAAAAATACATGTGTAACTCCAGACTGCATCACCATACCAAGGCTGAGGTTTTACCTGTTTGATCAATACCATTCATTATGCATTGAACAGAGAAGACTTAAAAGAACCCAGATGAATCTTCTGAGACAGCCTTCTGCCATTGTTCAGTAAAGACCACAGGCCAGCTGAGGATGAGTTTTCAGTGGTGTAAAACTGATTTATCTAGGGGTGTGGATGTGTTTGCTCCTCTAAACAAAAAACAACCAACGCTCAGTTGTAATTCATTGTCAAATAAGAAAAATCAGGGCATGTTTTGCATCTTGGTCTGCACAGTTACTCCAAGGAAACAAAACCTGGTTAGAAAAGGTTGTATTTCATGTTTCTTGAGGGGACAGAATCTTGAATCATGTTTGGGGAAATCTCATATTTCTGGAAGTTACTTTGCAATCCCAATGGAACTGCTCCTTATTGTTGTACATTTCAGCATGAATTGGGGAAATTAGGATTGAAGAATCTCTTTAAGTGTGTCAGACTGGTGTTTGAACCACAAACAGCAGCTTGTTTCTCATCTCTAATGAGGTTCAAAGTGCAGTCATGAAAGTGCTGGTCTGTGAAGAAAATCCAGACACAAGCAGCAACGTGCAAACAGAGCCTAATTGCACTACGTGGAGCATTAATTGGCTTTTTCATGTTAGAAAGATATGTTAATGAAATAATTGCATGTCTAGGTGTAAGAAGTGAGGCTGGTGAGGAGTGGTTGCTAAAGAAAGCAAGAAACAACATAGCCTGTAACTTTCTGCAGATGATCATGAGGAAGCTTTTTGACAGTCAAAAGTCTAATGCACAGCCAGTGGTATTTTTAAGGTTTTTCACATGTCTACCTGGGTGCTCAGGACCCTCCTCTCTACAGCACATGGTTTATAATGCTGCAGTCAACTCACTGTAAAAATGAGTGTTCGTTTAGTGTCTTCACCTCCCTGTTAAGACTTGTCTGATTCTTTCATTGGAAGATGCCCAGCCATCTTGATGCACCTGAAACTTTGTGTTGGGTATCTCTCATTTGTGCAGGCTGTGGTCAACATTCAGCAGTCCAAAGTGTTGACTGCTCAGGCCTTGTACTGCCCCATCTCACCATACTGCAGCAATGACAGGGGGGAAAAAAACCCTTTGCTAGCAAAGTTCTGCCTTCTTCAGGACATTTCTCTAGTCCTGGCACTGGTAACAGTGCTTGAGAGAGCAGCAGTAATTTTGGATGCTGGTCTATAGGGATATTCACACCAATTAACATAGATGCTTGATCATCTACAAGCTTAGGTTCTTTTGCAGTTTAAACTGGCTGCTTTATGTTGCTTCTTGTAATTTTCCGTGAGTGTTACTAAAGCAATTGAAAATGCCAAGATATCTATACAGGCAAACCCTTGGGAGATGTGTGTCCCAGCTATGCTGCAGTTGTAGTTGCTGGCATAGGATTCCAGTTGCTTTTCTTCTTCCTTTTCTGGAGGGGGAGAGAGAACTTTGTCAAAATTTGTTATAAATTAGAATGATCTCCCAATAAATCTGCATACAGACATGTTTATTCCAAACTAAGACTGGAATACATCTCACAGTTGGTACATCTCTGTACCAATAATGACAACTCAGGAGATGGAGAAGGAGTTATTCTGTTGTGCATGCATTTGTCTTGTGTTGCTTGTGAGTGATTACTCTGTGACAAACCTGAATTTTGCCAGTTGTATGTAATTTATTATCTGAGTTCCATGGAAATAAACATTTTACTACATTCCTGCATATTTAAGAATCACCTAGGACAAACGTAAAGGTAGAAAATCTGAATTTATTATCTGTTTCTAGTCCTTGTTATGAAAAAAATAAACTCTTGCCAGATGTCATAAAACTGGGAGGTTACTTCTAGGACTGTGAGGTAATGTAGCTAAACACATATATGGTTTCCTCCTTTATAGGAAAAATCATGGGAACAAACTGGTGTACTTGAGTTCAGGAAACTCTGGAGGGGTGAAGGTGAAAATTAAATGTTTCCTTCAAAAATCAGGAAGATTTCCTTGTCCCACTTTGCCTCATAGAATGAGGCACTGATTGAGCTGTGCAGTGTAATAATTAACTCAGGAGAAATACCAGCAGCATTTCATGTGTTTATCTGTGGTGATACAAGAAAATGCAATCTTGCATCAATTGCACAAACCAGTGGGGGAAAAAGTGATGTGGGAACTGCTGATCCTGCTCACTAAAGGTGAAGTAGGAGAGAGGAAGCTTGGAGTAAGTGGCTGGTTTGAGACGAGCTGCAAGGAGTTGGTATGAAGATGTTTGGCATCCACTTGGATGTCTCAATCAGGTTTTGCAGGGCAACTTTGGACTGAAGTTTAAATCCCAGAGATTGAGGAAAGAGGTGCTAGATCTGCATTTGAGAGGTTTCTATAGATTTTTTTTCTGTTCTTTATACTCCTTGCAGGGTGGCTAAAGCTTAGGCAGTCATTTTCAAAGTTCATTGTGCAAAGATGCTCTGCATTCCTTTGGCAGCCCCATAGGAAGACAATGTTCTCATTCAGAACACAAAGAACTTGTTTACTTCTTGAAACTAAGCAGCAGATATGTGATAATCTCAGATCCAGGCATTGAATAAGTTCCTTTTTGATTCCTCAGAGATCTAGTGCAAGAGAAAGATTTCAGCTCCAGGAGATACCCACTGAGGAAACTCTATTATAAAGACAGCAAATGTATCACCAAAAACATAGAGCTCTGTGAGGAATTAAAGCATTTGTCTATATTGATAAAAGATTCTTCCTTTTTGTGCCCTGCTTTTCAAGTCTTAACCTTTACGACTCTTTTTCAACATGTTTCTTTATCTTCCCTGTTCAGTGCAGCAACTTTTTGTGCTGGAGTATTAGTGTGTTCAGGTTTTAGGCATCTGAAGTGAGCATTTTCTACTTTTTTAAAGCCCCTTAGCATTTCCCAGTCCTGCTGGTGCTGCTTCTCTAGGTAATGTTCATAACTGTGCTGGTTTCTCAGCTCTGTCCCAATACTGCACGTGTGGAAAGCTCAGGTAGCTCCTGTGCACCCCTTATGTCCTGGCTGGGCACTGTTGGCTTTCTGGTGGAGGGAATGTTGGCCCTGGGAATGCTTCCAAGCTGAGATGTAAGGCCATAACTTAGGTGAGTTGGTTTCATTGCAGATAACCCCTTTCAACCCCACGAGTCTCACCTGTAAGCTTCCTGATGACAGAAATGTTTATTTTGCTTTTCTGTTGTTTTTGGCTCTGCAGCTTCTGTCTGGCATTCCAGAAGAAGGTGGGATGTTTTGTCTCGTGTTGATGCTGAGAAAAACAGGACAAGGAGCAAATACATGAATTAAAAATCTGCATTACTTCACTGGAAAAAGACAGACAAACGTGCAGGGGTTTTTTAGATACAGGATTTGTAGTGTGATTCATCACAGGGTACAGCAAAGGCAAAACAAATTCTGGATTCTATCACTTGTTACTTGGGTTCAAGAGCTTTTTATGTTGAGTGAGGAGATGCAGTTTACAGAGAGGCCTGTGGGAATAAACTCCAGGTCATTCTCTGATCTTTTTGCAGAGCAGCCTTACAAAAGCAGGTGGAGCAGTGAAGAAGGCAATGGTAAGGAATGACATGGAATGAGGGGCCAGGGCTGTGTGACATTTTCTTGTCAGATTAACTTCCCAAGCTTGTAGCCCTCGGAGCAAACTATCAGTTTGAACTATATTCTAAGCCAATTTACCTAAATCACCATCCACCTCCAGTGCTCATTGGAGGTCTTGGTGTCAGAGATAGCCATCTCCCCAGAAATTGCTCAGGATGGAACAATTAGTTCTCAGGCTGGGAGATCTGCAAGAACACCATGTCCAGTCCCTGCCAGCTCCAAGACCACAAACAGGTATGTCATGTTAGATTGTTATCCATGTCAAGATAGCAGTCATGCAGAGTGAACCAGTATACTTCTTATTTACCATTTCTTAGGTGTCAGCCCTGTTCAGTTGAGCTGAATACCAGTGTTCCTACAAATACTGAAGCACTGCTGCCCTCTCCCTCTCCTCTCTGCCTTGATTTCTCTTTGCCTTCTCATGCTTGGCCTTGCTCTGTAAGAAATCTGGAGACTCAGTGACCTCCCAGAGCAGTCCTTGCCCAGCAAGCATTCACCTCCCACCTCCCCAGCACCCATGCTGTGAAATGCCAGCATGGAACAAAGCACAAGAAGAGGTTACACGGGTGGGAAAGTGGGGAAAAGGGTGCTGCCTTCACCTGTTAGGTTGTGAAATGAGGTGTTGAGTACTGAGTACTCTTGTGTGCTTGGCCTTTGTGGTGAGATTGCTACAGCTGGGCTCTCTGCTTAACAAACTGAAGACCCCATCAGTAGCTGAGGAACTTGGTGAATATCCAGCTCCCCAAGAAGGGTAATTAACAGACATGCAGAGAAGAAAATACTTGGATTTGTTGGAGGAATGAGCTGTCAGGAAACAAGGCTTGAAACAGCAGAGACAAAGGGTGGTCTAGGGGCAAAGGCTGGGGAGTTATGTTTTCTAAGGTATTTATGGGAGCTGAGGTCTCTAGAAAGCTCTCCTGCAGAGACCAGCTGCACTGCCACACCGTTTTAAAGCTGATCACACCTGACCTGCACTTTGGGGTGAAGGTTGCCTTGTTTCACACAGCTGCTGAGTGTTGCCTGCAAGGTGTTTGAACGCTGCTCTTCCCTCGAGGCATCCAGCCCTTCATCTGGGGGTGGGATCAAGCACGGGGGTGCCCTGGCCCTTGGTGCAGCTCAGGTAGGAGAAGAGAAGCTGGGGCTATCTCGGGAGAAGCTGGGCCATCCCCAGTCAGGGCAGCACCCGAGGGAGGAGCTGGCTGGGAACTTGTAGCCCAGCGTTCTGTGAAAGGGGACAAAACAAATTTGTTGACACTGAAGGTATCAATTTTAGGAAGGGAGAGGCCAATTCCCAGCTTGTTCAGTCTGGCCAAAGACAAAGGCTGGGAGGGGCTGAGATCAAACGGTGTAACGGGGGAAAATAAACACTTGGGAAGGTGTTTAAGTGAAAGATGTTGAGGCAAAGCCAGATGGGCAGAAGTTGGCCAGTAGAATATTGGTTGGTAATTTTCTGGTTTTATTATATGCTGCCAGAACAGTCTGTAACAGGAGTTAGGGGAGGAAAATGCTTCTTGGTTTCACCCTGGAGCTTGACAAACTTGCAGCCTGCACCTCCTGCCACACGCAGGGATTGAAAATCCTTTTTCCACTTCTTGGTTTCTAGGTGTTTCTGGGTTTGGAAAAATGTTGGCAACAACTTTTCAGTGCTGATACAGTCTGCTCTTCTATTTCCTAACATCACTTTTGCTTCTCTCTGCTGCTTGAAAGGACAGCTTTCCTCAGCAGTGCATGCTATTTTGCTTTAAAAAGAAATTTTAAATGGCCTAAACTTAAACAAAACAGCCTAAACTGGTATTTTTTTTTTTCTTTGAACTCCCAGTTGATGGAATTTATGTACTTTTTATTTTGAGAAATAAGCTTGTGGGGGGTGGAGGAGTGAGGAGGAGCTAGAAACGGGGACAGCCGTGTCCGTGGGTCTGTGTCCTCTGGGCCAGCCCCTTTGCACAGCAGCCCGAGCTGCTCCTCAGGGCTGGAGGGACCAGCATCCCACCGAGGCGTTTCCCGCAGCGGGGCTGCTTTCCCCGCAGGCAGCCTGTTAGAAACCCGCCTTGGCCGGGGCTGCGCTGCCACCTACGGGAGGGAGCCGGGAAGGGGCGATATTCCCTAGGAAAAGAGGTTTTTCTACCGCCACTCAGGCCATTTACCTTCAAAAGAAAAACCCACCAACAAGAAATAACTGCTTCCCCCCCCGCCCAAAAAAAAAAAACAAACAAAAAAAACCCTGAACGACATTGTTAGCATCTCCCACAGAGCCGGACCTGCCTTCTTTGGAGGAGGTTTTTAGTAGCTGTTATGTATTTTTTGTATTATTATTTGATAGTTCAGCTGGGATTTGAGCCCTTCTGCAGCATGCTCTCCCTATTGCTTTCCCTACCTCCCCTTATTCCCAGCTCTATTCTTTGCAGAACATCCCAGATGCTGGACCCAGCACTGCAGGGGGGTCTCCCCAGAGCCCTGGGAGCATAGGGGCAGGATCTGCTGCCCACTCTGCTGGGGATGCAGCCCAGGGTGCCAGTGGCTGCTGGGTGCCAGCACATGGGACCAGCTCATATCCAGCTTCTCCTCCACCAGCACCCCCACGTCCTTCTCTGCAGGGCAGAGGAGATGCCCCTGTGGTCAGTGCTAAGGGACAGTGCTTCATTCTCTTATTTGGAGCCAGTAATGTTTCCTAGCAAGTTGATAGGCTTGTGAGATGTATAAATACAGATAATGAGAATGATATCTGTAATTAATAAAGTGGAGCCCTCTGTATCCACATGTTACCTTTCTACCTCACTCACTGTGGTACGGGAGATTTGCTTTCTCAATAATCTCACATATTTACATCAGCTGGCTTGTGCAAGTCTCTGAGGGCAGAATTTGGCCTTTGATGTGAGAGGAAAAAGTCATAGCCATTAATATGCCTGACTTTGGAGTTGAAAGCTTGTGAAAGATAGGGATAATATTTATTTTTCCTTAGCAGAATATGAAATTATTTTACAAGAAATCCGCCTGGAAATGCCAGCTGCTGGCTTTAAGTCTTGCTGGTTTCCAGGGTGGTGCCAAAGTGTGAACAAGCCTCTTCCCTGGTACAGAATCCTAAGTAATCAACACTCAGGGTGAACTTCCATGGCAGAGGGATGAATCACAGCTGTCTCTGAAGCATAAACTAACAGGATCATTCCCATTTCCAGTCTGCTTCATCTGAAATTATCAGCCTGCATCAGCCCACGGCACCTTGTGACAGCCACTGGTGACCTGCCATGTACCCAGCTCTGGGTTGGAACGAGCTCTGCCACTGCTCAAGTGCAAGTCTGGGGATTAAATAACATGGATTGTGGTCTGCAAAAATCAAAGGGAAGCATTGCTCCCTCTTCCAGCCCTGCCCAGGCTCTGCTTCCCAGGAATCTCCTCTGAGGTGCCCTTCTGCAAGAAGCTGGGTGACACTGAGTGCTGCTGTAACCCAACACAAGGCAGCAATTCAGAGAGATGTTTCTGTTGGTGCCATGAAACACAAAAGCACAATTCAAGTGGAGTGGCTGAATCTCGGGGATGAAATTGCAGCCCGTGCATTGTGCTGAGGGTGGGGCCTTGTTCTGCTCATCTACTGCAGCTCTGCAGCATTTCCCATGTTCAATCTGAAGAAGGGAAAAGCTGGCTGTAAATGCAGCTGTGAAAGCTCTAGTGATGGCAGAGAAATGTGATATAAAAACATAGCCAGCCCTCCCAGGCAGAGATTTGCTTTGGGTGAGGGAACGGCGTCCATGCACTCAAGCACAATCCCAGCTCCCCAGTTTCCCTAACCTACTGGAGAAGTTGGCCTGAAAGGAACTTTGAAGGCTGTTCAGGGCCTCGGTGCCACTGTTGGATTGCTTGTTTTCAAAACATTCATTTTCAACCCAAATGAGTTCTGCAATAGTTAAAAAACAGAAAAAAAAAAAAATATTTTAAGAGCTGAGGGTGAAAATTTGCTTGGCTGGACCTTGCTCATTACAAAGGACATGGGAATGTTTTGCTTCTTAGATGTCTCTTCTTAAAGAGCTGTAATTTTCCACCCAGACAAAACAGCTGCAATAGTTCAGTCAATCTAGTGTAAAGGCAAATTAAAGTGGTAATAGCAGAGTCAGTTTTGCTCCTTCTCCAAAGGCTGTATCTTGAATGCTGCTGCAGAGGCAGGTTGCAGGCCTGGACCCCAACATCCAGGGTTTTGTGAGGGGCTCTTTTTGAGTTAGAGTGGGGAAAATCTCCCATGATTAATCATTCTGGGGTTTTGGATGCATTCACATCTACAAAGCAGAAGATGCTCCAGCTTTTATAGCTTAAGTGGCACCTGAGGTATTCTATGAGCAGGGATGAATCAGACCATCACAGAAGTGAATGGCTTTGATTCCAGCTTCTTATTTCAATTTAACCTGTATATAAACTGTCGTGCCTTATCAGTGCAATTTAGTGTGAGACGATTCATGTGGCAGATATGAATCCCCCCAGGACTTGTTTCCTCCTGATTTTGTTTGTAAATATGTGGGTTTGTTCTAGCAATGTTTTTTGCTTCAAGCTTCATTAGTACAGTGGGATATTTACCTGTACCAGACGGTGCTATTTGTCTGCTTATATAGAGGAAAAATTGTTGCAAAGAAGATGAAAACACATCCCAGGTTATAGCCTGAAGCTCAAGGGGTTGGCTTCTGCTGAAAAAAAAGCATTTAGCCTATTAAAGCTGCAGTGCAAAGAGACAAAAGCAGCAATGGACCTACATGTTTGCAGCTTTTGGGGAGGAAAGAAAGGTTTGAAGAGTGTCCCAAGTCTCTTGCCACAGCATTGCTCAATGGAGAGATAATCCTGGATGACACAAGGGAAATCCTCACCCTTCCAAAGAGAATTCAAACTTCTGAAGTTTTTAGGTGCAGGTGCCCTTGGTGTGTATTAAACCCCAGTTACTGAATGATTGTTACCTGTGGTGGGACTGCATGGGGCCAGGAAATGGAGCTAGTGGGGTTTTTTAAAGCTTTTAATGAATTTTGCATTGTCACTTGGCATTTTGATAGGTCCTGGGCTGAAAGTTGAATCTGTAAAAATGTGTGTCAAGTGGTTGATGAGTATAAATTGCTGAACAATAGAGGTCTGTGAGGCTGGAGGATGCAGGAGAAAGACACTTCTGTCTTCCAGATTGAGGAAGTGGACTGTGAAATTAAGCGCATGGTTTTGCAACCTTGTTATTTTGTCTTTCATTTCTTGGAGTTCCATTGCTGCAGACATCCTCAATTTATAAAGACACCCAAGGCAATAAGAAATCCCCTGTGACAAAGACAAAAAAACCCCAACCAACCAAATGGAAGAACTGTAGGAAGGAGGTCAAGTGTGCAGGAGGCTGGTATGGCTTTAAAAAAGCCCTCAAGAAACCCAAATGTTATCGAAGTGACGTAGAGGATACTGCATCTTTTTCATCTTCAGGCAGGATAAATACAATAAATATCTGTGCCCCTTTTTTGAGACTTTCTGTAAGAGCTCCTGCCTGCTTGGGCAGTGCTCAGGAGGCCCAAGTATAGCTGGGGGATGTAGAGGACAGACTGTCCCAGGCACTGTCTGGTCCTGCCAGGTCTATTGTACCTTCTCAGGTGCTTCAAGGGAGCAAAGTTTGCTTTCCCTGTGTAGGGAAACGTGACTTTCACAGGCTCTGAACTTTGCAGGGCTATTAGCATTATATCAAAGTAAACGAGGTGTATAATAAACAGTGATGCATAGAGGCTTTTCTGGTCATTACTCTGAGCTAGGAAAATAGCCTTTCTTACACTGCTTGACTGAAATCTTGACGGCTTAAATAATTTTAACTGGCCAAAGGCTTTGAGAGAAATATTTTGTCAAATTCCTGATTACAGCAAAGAAGTAGAATAGACTGCACCCCTCAATTACAGAAGTAATTTCCATCACTCTCCTCCTACAAAAGGAGTACGTGAAAAGACAGCTGACACATAACTAAATCTCACCACAAAGCAGAGATTTCATGCTGCTGGAGACACGGGAGCCTGAGGCGTTGGCGAGAGAGGCGCTCGAGGGGATACCAAAGTTTCACCCTGGAAGGTGTTTGCAGTTCCATCCCGTTTACAAAGTGTTCTGCCACATCTTGGAGACAGACCAAACAGATGATAAAGAAAAGGTTCATTTGCTTTGGATGGATGGCTCTTTCTCAACTAAAATGTCACCAGCTAGATTTTGATCTGACACAGAAGTTACCTTGTCGACAAGGTCTTCACGATGGATGAATCTGGAGCTGTGAGCCTGAGCAATTTGGCAGGTGTCCCAAGATGACCAGTGTTTTACATAGTGCAGCTGTTTTCTCAGGACTTCAGCACATCCCACTGCCACTGCATGAGGATCTGTGCAGCACAAGCTCTGTGGGGCTGGTAGCCTCAGTCTCTATGGGGTATTTTGCCTTATGTGTTTAGTGAGGAGAGAGAAAAACGTGGGGTGAGGTATGTTTCTCTCCTCTGCCACCTCTTCCATACTCCTAGCACCACCAGTTAAGGATGACAGAGCTCAAGACCAGTTAGAAAAGAGTCTAGAAAATGTGTTCCCAACCCTATTGCAGGTTTCTGTGCATTAAAACCTTAGCAGAAGTAGTTCAGCCTCCCCAAGCAGGGAGTATTAACCCACTGCATCCTTGCCTTCCAGCTCACTAGCAGTCAGTCCCACAGCCTTTAAGGGGAATAGTTACATGCCTGAGTTCTCATTTGTATTTTTTTCTTTCTAGAATAAGGTCTAAATACTTGTCCTTGTAGGATCAAACCCTGGTTTAAGGTTCTGCCACTGTAACTAGTGTATTTAAAATATTTAGCAATGAGAAAGTGTCCATTGTGTTTGAGGGTCACTACAGTTGTGTTGGTGTTCATCCAATTCTTGGATTAAGTCTCTGGGAAGGAATCAGTTGGATGACATTTACTGCATGGTTTTGCTTTCATGGCATTTGCTGCATGGTTTTGCTTTCAGGCAGACATAAAATGAATAGAATTGTTTTGGGTTTTTTTTTCCTTCACTCTTCCAGTAGTACTTTCTTAATACTCTCATCTTCAGTCCTGTTTTGGAGAAAAACATGAGGAAAGCACAAAAGGTACGTGTGCCAGTGAGCCTGTTAGGCATTGGGGAATCAAATGTTGAGGGAAGATTGGATAGAAATAGGTAGGGAGTTGAATGTAGTGTTGAAAAATAAACCTAAAGTTAAGAGAAAGCTTCCTTAAGACCAAGGTTTATGTGAGTTCTTAATTTCTTCTTCTCAGAAGCCTGTAGCATGGGTCACTGCTGGGATTTGTACTGTGGAGTAGCTGACTGACAGTAGGGATCAACATCTGGGGAATGAGTTCAGTCAGAGGCTTTATTCACAGAGAAATTAAGTGTACAAAAACATGAGTCAAAGTTTCTATATAAAGGAGGACAAACATGCCAAGTGCATTGACCCGTGCTTTGTGGTGCATTGCCCAGCCTGCCTCCTCCTGCTGGAGTGTCACTGCCCACGTCCTGCTCCCCTGAATCCCTGCCCCCAAAACAGACTCTTTTGCTGTGGATAATAAACCCACATGGAAGATCTGGGGATTTGCTGTCAGACAGAAGGAGGGCAGTGCCAATACTGGCTAGTGAAGGTTGTACTTTTCAGCTGGCTCCTGATTCCCCAGAGGGGGCTGACAGAGCAGTGACAGAAAGACAGCAGTCTTCCTTATTGCAGCACGCCAGGAAAATGGAAAATGCAAAATGAACAAGAGATCCGGTCTGCAGGACACTGCCTACTGTGTTCACTTTAGAGGATGTTTACTTGTCAAGAGCCCCACGGGTGGTATAATGAAACCCTGTCACATTATTCCCCTGTGATAAACTGGGGCCGTGGAGAGTTCCCTAATTGCAACCATCACTTCCCACGGCAGAGGCCTGTCTGATGCCTGTGGAATCAGGCAGCTCAGCAAACACCAAGGACCCACCACATCTTCTGCAGAGAATCCTTGGTGATAGCCTAGAGTAAACAAGTGTTCCTTTACTTACAGATATGTTGTGCTCCTTAAGAGGAAGCTTCTGAACTAGCTAAGGAAGCTTCTGGTCTCAATTCCTGACAGTTTTCTTGGAGATACCAGCAGAGAACAAGTGACTCCAAAAAGCATGTGTCAGGCTTGTCACTTTTTCCATGGTTCTAGAAGTGGAACACTGTGGTGAGCCCATGAATTTGCCATCTGGAGGGTGCTGTCTCATTTGGGCTAAGCATATGGGACGTGGCTTGACCAGACTCAGGGCTGAAACTTGTGACCAAAAAAGGGGAAGCAGCTGCCTCACTTATTCCAGCTCTAAAGAGAGATACCATTATCTTTTTGAAGAGTGGCTGCACAAATGGAGAAAAGTAACCTTTTTCTCTTTTCCTAAGGGGTTGCCAAATCACTGTCTGTACAGATAAATATTTACAGAAATTATTAGTTTACAATAATTAGAAAACACATAGTAATTCCAATATAAAATGTATAAATATTTGCAAAATTAATTGCTGTTGGTTCCCAGTGTAGCAGATGCAAAATTTCTGGTAAAGTGTCCCTTCATTGCTCACTAAATATATAAAGAACATATTCAAATATAGGGATAATAAGAGCTTAACACAGGTTACTCTTTTTTTCCCTTTACTTTGCCTGTGTGCCACGAAGATTAAGTCAGAATCAATCTTTGCATTTGAATGCAATCCCAAAGCAGCACAATACTGAGTAGGTTTAGGTTTGCACTGTGGAATACATGCTTGAAACCACACAGTTTTGACTAAATTGTCTAACTTTGCTGGTGGAAAGAAGGAATAATCTTGTTTGCTCCCTGTCCAAGTTGCTTTCTTATGGCAGAGACCTTTACAGTAGCTATAAGCTGTTAAAATTCTCTCTGTAAATATGAAGTTGCATTAGTTTTTCCCACCTAGCACCTGAGAGAGGCAGAGAGGAGAGGCAGGGAGGAGGGGCCATGCAGTCCCTGGGTGTCTGCAGAAACCTCCCTGGCAATAGGCAATAGGCAGGCTTAGGAAAACAAATCCCCCTGACATCCAGTAATTTGTGGGAATTAGGGAATTAAACCCTTTTGCAAATTAGTTGCATAACCCTAAATAAGATAAAGAGATGATTTTGCAGAAGCCTGAGTCACCCAGTTCTGGCCACAAGGCTCTTGCCACCCGAGGCCTGAATTTGAGAGTTCAGCCTCACCCAGTAATCAACAGAAATCCTGTGGATTTACAGAGGGAGATCCCCACAGTCCCTGCTGCTCCTGCCATGTGCCATGGCAGAGAGGGACAGCCCTTGTCCATCAGCCTAGCAGCCCTAGTATTTCCCAGCTGTTCTTTCC